>JAKTWC010000063.1:0-81298 GCA_030560865.1 Nadsonia starkeyi-henricii
TTTATGACCTTTTGCTGGTCTTACAGCGTCCGATTTCTCGCCTTTTTCACCTCTCTGTGCCGTTTATCATATATAGTTCCTAACTAACTTGCTTTTGCTTTTGCTTTTCGACCGTTTTAGCTGGACTGTTGTTGGTGTTTTCGTCGTAATTGCTTTGGCTTCGGTCGCCGCTTGGTACTTGGCACCCAAGGGTGATAACCAAACGTAAGTTTTAGCTGGCCGATTCCGATATTAATACTATTTTCTTCAATACCAGGCCTTGGCCGATATCGGTTTCATATATCTGTAGAGACTAACTACTAACTTTTCTTTTATTCGTATCAGTGTTTGGAGATCAAGTGTTATCTTGACCCTGGCCATGTGTTACCTCATGTGGGCTATCACATATCTTGCACAATTACATCCCCTGGTTCAACCTAGAAGAAGTGATTTGCGTCCTGAATATGCTGAATAATTCCCAAGTTCCTTTTAAACTTGTTTAGCTACGGATGCCTCCTTGCCATTGAACTTATATATCTTCATTCTCCTTTCATACTTCTGTTATATTATTTATTTGAATTACAAAATAGCGTCTCTAATATAAACCTATATACGCGTTTTTCGTTATCCCCATTTCTACTTTTCTTTTTCTTTTTCCTACTGCTACCTAAAATGGGTTCCATTATGATTCTGTAATTAGTACTATTCGTTAATGTAAACTTGTATCTCTGAGTTATCGTTTGGATATGCATCTGTTAGTTATGGTCTGAATACGTATCAGTGCAATTATATTCGATACCTTGCCGCTATCCGTAGCAATGGCATTTACACTACTAATGTGGATTTGATTGAGTGCCATAATCAAACCAGAATCTCGGCTGTGTTTTTGATTTCTTCTCATACCATTTTTTGTTAAAGTACATTGTGGCTCATCAACACCAACGATTTAATTAACTGATAATAATATTATTAGTAAGTTTTAATTTATAAATATTTGAACCTTGGTAAGATAAACCCTTTTGTTCTCTTAAAGAAGTGGGTTTTATGACTATATTCGAATACTGTCTTCTATATTAGTTTTTTTTCAATTTTTTTCCTCTCAAATTCAAACAAGCTCCAATTTTCAAATGGATAATACTTTATATTAAATTAGCAACTACCTAAAATTAGTAAAAGAATTAAGATATATATTAAGTCAATTCTTATTTATTCTTTACCTAAACGATGACCACTGCCTTGAAATGGTGTACGTAACTGGGGCTCAGACTGCTTACTTGACGCACCCGATGTACCTTCACGAGGGTTCACATATGAGCCAAAAGAGGTTGAATGAACGGTTCGGCCACTCTGGGTCGTAGTTTGACTGGGCCCGTAACCAAGTAATCCCAATTTTCTGAATGCAGTATAAAAGAACTGTGGAGTTCTCAAAGGGGTTCTATTACCAGTGGTTCTGGGATAAATTGTGTCCAGGTACAAGAATAGATGAGCCGCTACAAGGCCAGTGATGGAGACCATAGTAGCCTCCAGACTAGCACTCATGAAGAATTCAGATGCCAACGTCAAAAGCGGTAAATGCTTTGCCTTACATTTAAAAAAGAAAAAAGTAACGGGTTGTTCGGTATTATCTTGCGCCCATGTATAATTCAATGCCATAGCAAGTGCGCGCAAATATATCATACCCTCGGTAAAGTAATTCAAAATCTGGAAAAGATTACATATGTTAGTAATTCAGTCAAACTAATATATAAAAACGACGACAACTGGAACGGTTCTCATTAAGTTCCAGGATTTGACTTTTGAAGTAAATGTATACACAATTATAATAAAGAATGTAGAATATAGCCACAATCTAATTATCCCGCAAGAACGAATAACTAGTCTTTAGTGACTACACACATGATCCATCGGCAAATAAGTCCCCTATTTGAATGAGGTAAGAAGCGAGGACTTATAGGCAAATAGCTTTATCTTCTCCATACTCAGAATCCATCAACCTATAGGTGTAATCAGTGAAGTGGAGCAGAAACAGGAGGTATTATAATTGTAGTGTACGCAGTCAAGAGAACGAAAAGGAGAATAAACCAAAAAAGAAGAGCATCAACCACTTACTATAACAATCGTTGCAATAAAAGAAAGGTAGAAAGCATAATCAGCCGAATTACCAAACTTTTTTTCCTCAATCCGTCTGCTGTTTGTGTACACTAAAATCATGTTAATAATTAATCCAAAGATTAAAAACTATGTAATTCTATATGCTAAGGCAGCGAGCTTGTAGTGTAGCTCAACACCAGTTAAGATAAATCACAAACTCGCTGTTCCTTATTCATGGAATAAGAAAGCGCCTTGAGGTATAGAAGAAGGAGAAGAAAAGAACGAAAGAAGGGAAAACTTACACATATAAATATCAAACATCGCATTAATGGGTTGACCACTCGTGACGAAAAATGCCGTAACTGCATCCTAAATGTTAGTAATTGTCAGACTGCATTTAGATTGCCCTCGGAATTCCTAGGGTTTCTCTATTGATGGTGGTTCTGCCATGGTGAAATCATAATGAACATACAGGGACGCCATAATTGGTACTTTCCGTAGACTAATGGCCAATGGTTGAAGAAATTATACGGTGAGATCAATCCGACCATGGTACCCAAAGAGAGGCCACCAGCGAGGGTGGTCATCCATCTTGTTAGCGGCGGGATGGAATTGAAAAATCTATTTCGTAGAAGGGCTATTTGTTAGATCTATAAATAATAGTAATTTTTATTCACATATTTACATACATGGCAAAATCGCTAGACATTTTCAGTGAATAGTCTCTGTCTAAGGTACAATCTCGAGGGACGTGGCGATAGACAGATAGACAGCGTTAGCGCTATGCACCATCCCTGATCCACTGTAATCACTGTGTGTCTCGTCCGGGTAACTACTACGGGGTTTCTATACCGAATCCGTGTTTTTCAATTTTGGATATAAAACAGCTATAGAACCGCAGTTAAGCCCCCACTTACGCAAGAGAAGTATGGATTCAATAGAGTGTTCTCCTTAAAGATGAAACGCTGGTGTAAAAAGATAAGAGCCAAATTAAACCAGCTAAGCTCCGGCAAGATTTTAAAATCTATATATTAAAAAATATCACATAAAAAAGACTGCAGCACCTTATGTTCCCACGTGGTCTCCCACCGTAGTACTTATGAAGGCTCTCACTGGCTTAACTATGATTGCTCGGACGGGAAATCGTGCTTTCCAGTGGATATGGCCGCAGACAACGGTTATGTTTTATGATATATCAGAACTACGTTCAAGGTATATTTGGCCTCCGGGATTTTTCACCGATGAGGAATGGATAATTGAGCGAACAAAAGAAAAAAGAAAACCGAAATATCAAAATCGGATAAATAACACAAAAGCGCCGCACCTACTATATATATGTTCATTATTAAATTATTAAACTCTAACATTACCATAAACATTCATTTCGAATAGGTTTATATATATCTGTACATTTTACCTACGTTCAATTAATAAACGAGATTGAATTCAAGTGTTATAAGAAATCATCCATATGTAGAGTTTAATATTTACTAGAATATTCATTTTATTTAGTTTTTTATGTATTTTTTATAAGTGTATCTTTTTTACTTAGGTCAAATTAATACACGAACTTAAACTCCAAAAAGCCAAATAAAAGTCCAAAAATATATTTGAAATTTTTTTAAATATCTAAATACTTGTCTACTGTAAAAACGGCAAGTCAGGATACCTCGACTGGCCGGGCAACGGCACCAACACGCTGTTCCAGCGAACAAGAGTCGTAATAAGGTCTAATAAGATCTGGCGAGACACAAATGATTGAATGACTTTGCCTGGCGCTTGGTTCGCGGGGGCCGGTTACCCGCCTTAAAATGACTAACGAAACTCCCAGCGGCGGCCGCCAGACCCCAAAGTCCCAAGTGGCCGCCTGGAGACGCAAGGCCAGATTCACATCACCGATACAAAAGCTTCAAATTTTCCGTTTGAAGATCCCTGATTGTGAGTTTTTTTTTCCCATTTGTGCATTTACATTTATATACAGGGTAGGTTCGCGATAGTTATTATTGAAACGAATGACCATTATTGATTCCATATTCGAGCCCTTATCTCCATTACCCTTGATTTAGCCCCGTCTCCTCTCATCCACCACCACCCCCCGACAAAGCGGTTAATTGCTCTTGTTGAAAGAAAGCCACAGCACACCAAAGCCTAAAACGTCCGGATTATTTATTTATAACCTATACTGCTGGAGCGATGCGTCCGTTTGCCAAGTTTCTGATAAGCGGGTATACCCTTGCACGGCCATCCCCTCTGCCCGTAGTGACGCTGGCCCGTCTAGGACGTATAAGTTTGAAGGGTAGGCGAAAGTTAATATCCACGTCCGCGGCATGTAAATTGTCAGCTGGCCTCAGCGTTAAGGTGCCGGCCACCGGCGATAGTATAAGAGGCTCAGATTTGGAACAAACAATGAGAAAGGGAACCCACCTAAACACTGTGAATAATACTAACTCAAATAATAACAGAAATATGGCCTCTATTGAATCTATTACCGAACGTCTTCAAGCTTTCGGCATCGCCGACGAACTTAAGACCTACCCCGGTTCTAACATCGTTGAAAATCCCTACGATATCTTCCGTTGTTACATTACCGAACAACTCGCCAAGGTTTCCGGTGTCTCTGAAGAATTAATCTACCCCGCTCTTGAATGGACTAACTCCTCTGAACGTGGTGATCTTATTATCCCCGTCCCCCGTCTTCGTATCAAGGGTGCCAAGCCTAATGACTTAGCCGTTGAATGGACTGAAAAGTTTGACAAGGGCAAGTACCTTGAAAACATTCTCGCCGTTGGCCCCTTCATCCAATTCTATTTCAACCGTAACCTCCTCTTTGATATTGTCATTAGGGATGCCCTTAAGCTTGAAAAGAATTTCGGTCAATCTTCCGTCGGTGTCGGTAAGAAGGTTATTGTTGAATTCTCTTCCCCCAATATCGCTAAGCCCTTCCACGCTGGTCATCTTAGATCTACCATTATCGGTGGTTTCATTTCTAACTTGTACGAAAAGGCCGGTTGGGAAGTCATCCGTATGAACTACCTCGGTGATTGGGGTAAGCAATTCGGTGTCTTGGCCGTTGGTTTTGAAAAATACGGTTCCGAAGAACAGTTAAGTGAAGATCCTATTAACCATCTTTTCGAAGTTTACGTTAAGATTAACAAGGATATGGAAGCTGAAAAGGAACAATCTACCGCTGAAACCGGTGTTGCCACCTCCGAAACCGATGATAAAGCTCGTTCTTTCTTCAGAGGTATGGAATCCGGTGATGAAAAGGCTCTTGCCCTTTGGTCCAAGTTCCGTACTCTTAGTATTGAAAAGTACAAGTCTACCTACGCTCGTCTTAATATTCAATACGATACTTACTCTGGTGAATCTCAAGTGTCGCAAGAAGCTATGCGTACTGCTACTAAGAAGCTTCAAGAATTAGGTCTTGTTACCGAAGATCAAGGTGCTTTACTTATTGATCTTACCCCCCACAACAAGAAGCTCGGTAAGGTTATTGTGCAAAAGAAGGATGGTACCACTTTATACATTACCCGTGATATCGGTGGTGCCGTTGAACGTTACGAAAAGTACAAGTTCGATAAGATGATTTACGTTATTGCCACTCAACAAGATTTACATTGTCAACAATTCTTCAAGACCCTTGAACTTATGGGCTACGAATGGCACAACAAGCTTCAACATATTAACTTTGGTATGGTTCAAGGTATGTCTACCCGTAAGGGTACTGTTGTCTTCCTTGATAACATTTTGGAAGAAACTAAGGAAGCCATGCACAATGTTATGAAGAAGAACGAAGCCAAGTACGCTCAAGTTGCCAACCCTGATGAAATTGCCGATTTAGTCGGAATTTCCGCCGTTATGATTCAAGATATGCAATCTAAGCGTATTAATAACTATACTTTCAACTGGGAACGTATGCTTTCCTTTGAAGGTGATACTGGTCCTTACCTTCAATACGCCCATTCCCGTCTTTGTTCCGTTAGAAGAAATGCTGCCAACATTACTGATGAAGAACTCTTATCGGCCGATTACAGTCTCTTAGTTGAACCCGTTGCCGCTGATTTAATTAAGACCGTTGCTCAATACCCCGATGTTGTTCTTAACGCCCTTAAGACTCACGAACCTGCTACTATTGTTACTTATCTTTTCAAGTTGACTCACATTGTTTCTTCTTGTTACGATATTCTTTGGGTTGCTGGTCAAACTCCTGAATTAGCTGCCGCTCGTTTGGCGCTTTACATGTCTGCTAGACAAACCTTGAACAATGGTATGACTTTGTTAGGTCTTACCCCTGTTATTAGAATGTAAGCAAATCCTGTTTACCTTTTTCATCGTGTATAAAACATAAATCAAAAACTAATCTAATATATTATACTATTAATAATTGAAAAAAAAAGATAACAAAAAAAAAGAGAAAAAACCATCCAGTACTATCAAACTAAGACGTTTTCCCGTTCCCGCAAATATGTAATCTCAAAGGTTATTTAACGAATGGGATCAGTGTAGGTGTTGTTTGTCTATATTTCAAATAAACGGTACCGAAGAATTGGACCAGATACTCTTCTTCATATTCGATACGTTCACTAAAGAACTTCCACAACAAACCCGCAAACACCACCAGGGACACTGGATTACACAACAAAATCTGGGTACCGAGCGCCCAGTAATAAAAGCCAAAATACGAGGGATGTCTAGTATAATGATAAATACCCTCCTGGACCAATCTGTGGGATTTCGCATGGCGGGTTTGAATCACATGAGAGAAATTATCACTAGCGTGAATCATGGCCATCGAACGAGCCGTTTGACCCATAAGCGTGATAATCAGGCCCATAAGCGAGATTAATCGCCAAACGGGATGATGGAGAATAGATAACTTATACTGCGGACGAATGGCCAAAGTGACTAAGGTCTCTAAAAGCGCTAATCCGTGAGCGAAAATATAGGTCTTACCGTTGTTTAAGAGGAAGGAATCTAATTTAACCTTGCTAGTATTGTATTTGGCGGTGATCCAGTATTCCAGGAAATGGAACAGACACAATAAGGCGACATATAAGGGTAGTTGTGGGAAGGTAGAAGCCGCCCAATAGGTACTGAAGAGCGCCAGACCGCCTACAAGGCCTAATAAACCGGCCGTTAAGGCTATCTGGTCCAAGGGATTAACATTAATGACCCGAGGAAGGTCTTGGTATTCGGACTCATCATCATCATCGGTCGTTTGATCGTGTAGAATATCGGGGACAGGGTTTTTAATCGTAGAAGTAGAAGTCAATGTCATTATTGTTTATATCATAAAATAAATAGTAACAAGCTAGGGAGGTACGGTGATATTAACAAATATATATAGATATGTATGTGTATATATATATATATACAAAAATCCGACCCACAATCAAGACGATTAACCGTTTGGGATGCAAACAATGGCCTCGCTTTTGACCTTTGGGATAATAGATCGATCCCACCACCTCAAACCGCTTAGACCACAAACCGCAGACCACAAATACAAACCAATCATCCGCCGGAAGAAAAAAAAGAAGAAATGGACCAACCTAATATAGAAGATCTGTACCATCCTGTACAAAAGTATATCAACAGCACAAGCTTAGAGCTATTGTTAATTGAGATCGTGCCCCTGGCGCTGCGGGTTGCTGAGGATCTCTCGCGACAAATGGACGTTGACGTTGACGATGACGATGACGATGAAGATAAAGATGGAGATAAGGATGTGAGCAAAGAGGACAATGAAGAAGGAGAAACACAGAAGTATAAGCCCACAACCGATGAGTTAGCACAGGCGCATAAACGACAAATTGGCCTCCTGGAGAGCCCTCACGCCGATGAAGTATACGCGCGAATTGAAACTTACGGTTATCGCGTGGGAAGAGGGTTGAGTGAGATTTTAACTCAGGAACGCCGTGGCCAATTCACAGATCAGTTAGATATTGTGAAATTCATCTGTAAGGATCTTTGGCCTACAGTGTTTCGTAAGAGTATTGATAATTTGAAGACTAACCATCGTGGTACCTATGTCTTGGTGGATAATAATTTTGGTCCCTGTAAACGAATGAGTACATCATCTAAGGACAAGGATGGACAGCCTAATACCCTGGATCGTGCGACACCATTCTTATGGTTCCCCGTAGGTTTAATAAGAGGTTGTTTAGAGGCTTTAGGCATGGGAGTTCAGGTAACATTCGAGGCTACGGAATTACCATCGGTTTCATTTCATATCCAATCGCAGAATAAATAAATAAATCAATAAATCAATAAATAAATAAATAATAAATAAATAAATATATGTATAAGAGGAATTATAAAACAGCAAGATTAACTAACGTTATTAAACCATGAGGGCGCCGATTGCGGATCGATATAAATACTATTAGGATCAAAGGCTTCAATATGTAATTCAATCAATACTCTACCACCTCTAGCGCCTACAAAACGACGGTATTCTTCACTCACACTAGCGAGATTCCAACCCTGAAGACGTCGTAAACAGCCGATAACGGTACCCGTACGATGACGACCCATACCACAACATACTAATAGCGGGTAAGAATCGGATCGCATGATGATCTGTAGGGCGGCCACAATCGAGGTCTCAGTGAGTTGATCCCACGGGTTAGCGCCCTCAGTGACTAGGCCCAAATGATTCAGGGTGATTTCATTATCATCGGCAAAGGCCAAAAACTCATCCGAGGGATCCTCGACGGCAAGCCACAGGATTGTTTTCAAATTCAACTCTCGTAAAAACGGGAAATTGATCGGGGTAGGCTGACTCGAGCGGTATAATTGACGTTCCACCGGACAGAAGTTGAACGGGGGTACTATAGTAACGGAAGGCGGAGCCGATATGATCTGGTTAGCCTTGGCGGCCGTAGAAGGCGAGGAGCCAGTCGAGGACACCGGCGGCTCGACGTCTAAAGGAGGACAGGACATTGCCGCGAGATTATTTGCCGGGTCTGACATTATTATTGTATCCGCGCTCTCGTGTTTATTGTCCGCCAGTACTACCAAGCCTCTCGGTATTAAATCTCTACTATGGCTTACTTGGTGCACACGGGAGGGTAAGCGGATCACCAGCGGACGAGCCTCCCAGAGGGAGTCGTAGCCATTAGTGGTAGTAGTAGCCAGGTCGTTGGTATATATATCTCTCTCTACACGCCCATTCAAGGTCCGTTTATCCAGCAAATCTCCATAATGTCCAAACGCGCAGCCAAGCCCAGCGCTTCTACCCCGAATCTCACCTCTCGCCAGGATGGCCCCGTCATCAGTGAGAAGTCAATTAAGTCCACATCAGCCTCGACGTCGACGTCGGCCAAACCGTTTGAAACTTACTTGAAGACTGCTACGACCAAGGTTAAATTGATTGATACATTTCTAGTGTTTTTAGTCCTTCTGGGCGTCTTGCAGTTTGTCTTCTGTGTGCTCGTCGGTAACTTTGTAAGTAATTGAAGAAAATCAAGCGACAAGCCGGTTTAATCTCGCCTAATGCTTACTAACTACTAACAATATACAGCCCTTCAATGCCTTCTTAGGTGGCTTTGCCTCTACCGTTGGCCAATTTGTTCTTACAGGTACGTATGGACCACGGTCAATGTTTTGGTTTTTACTACAAATTCCATAGCTAACCACTAACTTCCTTCTCACAGCGTGTCTGCGAATTCAAACCACCCCTGGTAACTACCTACAATTCCCGCAAGTATCGCCCGAACGGTAAGTATTATACTACACTATCCCTTAATCATTTGAACCCCAAAATAAGTACTAACGCCGTCCCCAGATCGCTCGGTGATTATGTCGTTGGCTCGTTGATTCTCCATTTCGGCGTCTACCATTTCATCAACTAGATAGTGAGTTGGCACCGCTTAGATAATACAACACCTAAAGGGCTGGCACATATATATAGTTCCTAGTTGCTATATAGAGATTACAAATAAACAAACAAGATTATGTAAACATTATCCACCGGCATGCCGACGGATGCCCGCGGTGCGTGGGACGTCCGTCGGACATCTTGGTATCGACCGTCGGATGTCCCCATAGAAATGGCATTTTGGTTGAGATTCGAAGAATTTTCCCCAAATTTACATTTTTTTGAACTTAAGCTTATTCTAATTCTTTATTTTTCAGGTTCCTAATCTTCTGTTGTATCTTTTGGTTGGTATCTTTGGATTTTGCAATAGTTATCATGTCTTTATCCTATTCTTGTTCCACGCCTACCCCATCTTATGCGTCCAGCGCCATCTCCGATCTCGGCTCTGCACCCACCTCAGTAGAATCATCGCCCTGTTTATCCCCCGCGTCCCCGGTATCCACCGCTAGCGAGAGTGAAATATCGCCCGTTAGCTCCTATGTGGCCCTTGCAAAGCCCACCTTAGCCCCGCTTGGTTCATCTTCCGGTTCACCTTATGCTGCCCTGAGCTTGGACCCCGCGACTTTAGCGCAAGCGTTTGGATCTCAGTTTGATCTTATCGATCGTGCTAAAGTGGATATTAATCAGTCTGAGGCGTTTTATTTATTACCTACTGCCACTTATAAGTCGGTTAATTCCACCAAAAACCGGTCGTCGAATAACAATAATCGTAATAATCATAAGAATCATAAACACAGCCAAAAGTTTCAATCAGCCAAGACGCAGCAGTTGAATCAAGGCTCGGCTTTCAGTCATAACGGTAATAATAATATTAATAATAATATTAATAATAATTACAACAACAATAATAATTACAACAACAATAATTACAACAATAATAATTACAATAATAATAACTATACCAGCATCAACAATATTAACAGCAATATTAACAATAATATTAACAGCAATATTAATAATAATGGGTTTAATTACACCTACAAATACACCCCACCTAGCATCCAGTTACCCATGTCACAAACCCCTATCGCTGAAGAATCCTCGTTCTTTCCTAAACCTAATGGCCAATCCAAGTTCTTTGATGCCAAAACCTTCAAGAGTCCTTTGCCCGGTACTGGTGTTTGGTAAATAATCGGTTCATATATAAAGACGGTTATTTGGGTTATGTTTTCTTGTATTATAATGGGTTTACTTTTTTTAAACCCTTGGGTTTTTTTTATTTTACATTTTGTATTTTTATTGGGTTTATTTTTTTCTTCTTCTTGCGTGTTTTAGATTCTTTTTTATTTTTTTTGTTTGTTTGTTTGTTTGATGTTTATTTATTTTTTTACGCTTCGTTTCTTTTTTTTATTTCTTTTTTTTTGTTTATTCTTCTTTTCTTTTTCTTGGCTAGCTGATTTATTACTATTTCCTTGTATATAATATATAATAAACTACTGCACCAGCAAAAAAATGCATTTCAAATTATGTGAAATTATGGACCCTGGCAAATCTCATGCGATGACCCCCTGAAAACCAAGCGCTTTTTCCAACGGTGCAAAGCACCGGAATGCTCTAGCCGTTGCAGTGTCCTGCAGGTCCGTTTCAACCCTAATTTGACTTTTTTCCTCCATTAAACTTTAGATTAATAAATCAACAAATCAACAAAAAAGTGAGTTAACAAATAGAAACGTTAAAATGATTATATATATATATATATATATATGGTCAAGTCAGCCAACAATAAACAGTGTAAGGGATGATATTTGAGCATATATACAACCACGGTTTTTCTACGACTACATCGCATAATATATCCACCAAGAGATCAGAAATGTCCCCCTCCGAAAAGAAAAAAAAATAAACGCAAGAAATCTCAAGGTAGTACATTTATGCACTATAAAGCATTCATATGCCACATCATCCACTATTAGAAAGAAAATTGAAATGTATTAATTATACAGAAATATATATATATATATACTAAACAACTTGTTTTAATCAGAGTAGTATTCATCATCAGAACTATCAGCGAGTTGTTCAAAGTTAACCTTGTATCTCAACATAGCACCGATACCACCAAAACCTCTACAGAATTGAGCACCTTCTTGGGACTTATCGGAGATGAATTCTAAAGTGGCACCAAATTCCTTGTAATGTTCGGCCAACCATTCTAATAAGGGCATTTCATTAATAACTTCCATTTCAGCACCGGTGACCTTATCGATAAGGTAATCGGGGTTAGGGGCCGATTTACCAACATGGGCCACCACGGTAGAACCTTCCGAGTTCTTTAATTCGTATCTGACGATATCCAAACTTTCGTAAACGATAACAACTTCACAAGCACCTAAATCTAAGGCCTTAAGGGTATCCTCTACACCGTAACAGAACTTACCGGTATCCTTAGCAATTTCTTCAAAGTAGGCGTTGATTAACTTCTTTTCTTGAATGAACTTAACGTTAGATAAAGTTTCGGCTGATAATTCGATGGCTTGATTGAAACCATTTTCACCACCGTAAGAGACATCAACGATCTTAATAATCTTATCGACTAAACGATTATCGAAAAGATCGGATTGGGATAATTCAGTCTTGAAATCGGCGGAACCGGCCAAGATAAGACCGGTAACGTTAACCTTATCGTTAGTAATGAAATGTTGTACGGCGTGTTCGGCGACCTTACGAACATAATTATGACGCTTTTCATCACGGAGACGAGCGAAACGTAACGCAGATTGACCACCACGACCATGCTTTTTCGGTAATTCAACGGTAAACTTATGTAAGACTTCACGGGTGTTACCGGATAAGGTACCGTATAAGGTACCATTACCATCCATAACGATAAACCCGAAACGAGAATCGGATTCTAATAATTCAGCGAGGGCATCGACGTGGAACTTATTATCACACAAGTATAATGAAGTATTAATGGGCTTGAAGGGTTCGAAATCAATATTTAACTTCTTTTCCTTACCCTCGGCGGTGATAACTTCACCACAGAAGATAACCAGACCATTAGGGGGGCATCTATTATAATGCTTTAATCTACCCTGGGTGGATGTGATGGCGGAAAGCACCGATAAACGATTGACACGGGACTTAATATTGGAGGCGGTACCGTATTCATCGGCCAACATCTTGGAAATAAGAGGGATTTGGGTCCGGGGGGGCATAACCAGCGAGATCATGGATGTACCATTACCACGGAGGGTTTGGAGCGTCTTGATCAGCTTCTTGACCTTCCAGATCTCGATATTCTTTTCAGCTTCGTTTTCTTCTTGGGTGGGCGCCATGGTGGTTTGTCGTGTATATGAAAAATATGAAACTGGGCTGGAGAATCAAAGGTACGAAAAAAGCTCGATAAAAGCGGCGAACGATAAGTGAATGGCGGCCGACGGTCCCAACTAAAATGGTTCAGCTGAAAATTTCCACCGAGAAAAGTGAAAAAAACGAAAAACGGGAGAGAAAAACGAAAAACGGGAGAGAAAAACGAAAAAACGAAAAAACGAAAAAACGGAAAAACGGAAAAACACGAAAAACACGAAAGACGCGAAAACACGAAAACGCGAAAGAACACCAAAGCCGCGGGCTGAGAGATACGGCGGGGCCCCCTGATGAGGTCAGCAGGCGTGCGGCGCCGCGGCGCCAACCCATTTCGCCGCCGCTGACTAAGCAACCGCCTGACTAAGCCGCCGGCCGCTGCAACCGCCGGTGGGACCTAAAGGAGCACCGCTCCGCTGGCCATCGTTTTATCGCCGATTCGACCCTCCGTCCCACGATCACCGGCCAAACTCACCTCTCTCTCACAGCGTGTAGTCGCCCTCCACGCCCTTATACACCCATATATACCCCCATATACACCCCCCCGCGCTATACCCCCCCGGAAATGGACAGCTCAGACAGCTTAAACGAGGTGGTCGACGTGCCCACCGTCAAATCGCGCCGTCCCCCCAATACCGCGTTCCGCCAGCAACGCTTGAAGGCGTGGCAGCCCATCCTGACGCCAAAGACCGTCTTGCCGTTATTTTTCATCATCACAGTGATTTTCGCCCCCATCGGCGGCCTGCTGTTGTTTGCCAATAGCAAGGTGCAGGAGTTCCAACTGGACTATTCCCACTGTGATGTCCTGGCCACGGATGCGTTAACCCCCGTGCCCACCGACTACGTCGGGTACCATTTCAAGAACGCCGAAAAGATCCAAAACGAACCGCAGTGGCAGAAAATTAATAGTACCGATGTAAACCAGGGCAATATCTGCCGTGTCCAATTCGAACTACCCACCGAATTAGGGTCCCCGGTTTATATGTACTACAAACTCTCCAATTTCTACCAAAATCATCGTCGTTATGTACAATCGTTCAACGAAGATCAACTTAACGGTCTTGCCGTGAATAACGTTACCCTGGACAATGACGGGTACTGTAAACCGCTTATCATGAATGAAGAAGGTAAACCCTATTACCCCTGTGGTTTAATCGCCAATTCTTACTTTAACGATACCTTTTCCTCGCCTGTACTCTTAAACCCTACTGATTCCTCGGCCGATAATGAAACCTACTTTATGACTAACAAGGGTATTTCCTGGTCTACGGATAAGAACCGTTTTATAAAGACCAAGTACAATGCGTCGGAAATCGTACCCCCCCCTAATTGGGCCAAGATGTTCCCCGATGGTTATACCGATGAAAATCTCCCCGATATCTCACAATGGGAATCATTACAAAATTGGATGCGTACGGCCGGTTTACCCATTTTCTCCAAATTAGCCCGTCGTAATGATACCACGCCCATGGCCTCCGGTACTTATGTCATTGATATTGAAATGAACTTCCCTGTACTCGAATACGATGGTACTAAATCATTAGTATTAACCACTCGTACCGTCATGGGTGGTCGTAACCCGTTCTTGGGTATCGCTTACTGTGTGGTGGCCGGTATTTGTTTATTCTTAGGTCTATTATTCTTGGTTAAACATTTGGTCAAGCCTAGAAAGTTGGGTGATCATTCTTATTTATCCTGGAATAACGAACAAGCCTCGTCGACTGCGGTGAGTACCGGTAATGATAACAGCAGTACTCTCAACAGACGCTTTTAAGCTAAAAGAGAGTTTTGTCTGAAAACCTAAAGAAATCAAAATAATAATAATCATAATAAATCAGTATATTGCTTTAATATGTATATATATACATACATACATACACATTTCCCTTTTCTCATATAATTTAATAGGTATCCTCATGTTTATATTTTCTTGCTCTCAATTCAACCCACAGAGAAAAGCGCTGCTCCCATTGAATAAATATGCACCATCCACCCCTCCCCATCGCCCTTTGGACTGTTATATGTACTATCACCAAAGATGTCAAAAGTCCGTCGAGTTGTTAAAGAATTAGAAGAGGTTAAAACCGATTTAGCCTCTGGAATCACCCTCAGTTTAATCAACGAAAATGATATTTCGCATTTAAAGGGTACCTTCAAGGGACCCCCTGGCACGCCCTACGAAGGCGGCTTATTCATCATTGATATCAAAATTCCCGTAAGTTAACAAAGAGAGAGAGAGAGAGTCAATGTTTAAAAGCTATATTGTGCAAATTACTAACTAATCTTTTAGAATGAATGTATGTTACTCCATAACCAATCAAGAGATTTTGGAGTTTTTTTGCTAACCTCATTTTAGATCCGTTCAAGCCTCCTGTGATGAAGTTTGATACTCGCGTATTCCACCCTAATATTTCGTCACAAACCGGCGCTATCTGTTTAGATATGTGAGTTATTCTAGAAGCTGTTTATAACATTTGATCTTTAGTTAACCTTTCCCCCCCCCCAATTTATAGTCTTAAGGATGCTTGGTCGCCTATTCTGACGTTGAAATCATCGTTATTATCGCTACAATCATTGCTGCAATCGCCCGAACCTAATGATCCCCAGGATGCTGAAGTTGCTAAGGTCTATCTCACTGATCGTAACGCCTTTTATAATGAAGCAGCGTAAGTATAGCTAATTTTTTTTATCGCTCTGTCAGAATTTGGGAATAATTGCCACTAACTTTTTTTTATTTTTTTTTATTTTAGCAAATGGACTAAATTATACGCTATCAAGGATGATAAACCCAGTAAGTACCTACCAACGTTCTCTCTCTTGGCGACAACCATTGACTAACTCAAAAACAGCCGATTTGGTAAAGTTATACAATTTGGACCCTAGCGCCGTACAAAGTATTGTTAATATGGGCTTTGACAAAACCAAGGTCGCTGAGGCCATGTACTCGCTCGGTATGAGTACCATTAGTGGTACTGGCGGATCAGACGAAAACCGTCTGATGGAGAAGTTACTCGAGTAAATTATAACTCCGATCCAAACCGTCTGATGGAGAAGTTACTCGAGTAAATTATAACTCCGATCCAAACAGTCATATATATATATATATATTTGATTGAGTAAATAGTTGATTTTTACGTAAAATAAAATAAAAATAAATACTAGGAAATGACAAAATCGAAATCTTCACCGAATAAGCCGTCAATGGCCGAATCATTAGCCATTACTGAGTCAGCTGTGTCCATCATAGCATCAATCATGTTTAAATCGGGGTTCATATCCATGTCCATATCCACAACGTCCATATTAATATCCATATCCATATCCACATTCGGCATAAGTTCGGGTTCTATTGTGATGGGATTCTCTTGATCGTTTGTCACAGTCTCCTTCACCTCGGATTCAGATTCATTCACCGGTCCATTCTCTGTCTGATTATTTTTCTTCTCAATAGTCACTGGTTTAATATTGGAGTCATTATTATCCTCTTCCACCTTGGTTTCAATATCCGACTTGACTGGTTCGAACTCCATTGTTTGGGATTCGGTCTCGCCCTTGGATGCCATATTGACATTGACATTGTCATTATTATTACTGTCAACAATATTATCATCATTGTTGTTATCAAAAGAGATAAAATCGTCATCCAACCCATTATTCTTGGCGTCGTTGTCCATGGATAGAAACATATCATCTAAATCCTCATGTTTGGCCATTTCGATTTCTTCGGCATTAGCTTCGTCCACGGGCTCGAATCGACCAATAGTGTTATTATTATTATTATTATTATTGTCATCACCATTATTATTATCGTTATTATTATCATCTTTTTTGTCGTCATTATTGTCATCATTATTATCATTTTTATCACTCGTCACCACACCACTAACCTCCGGCGCATCACCCGCTGGTTCTCCCACGGGGTTGATATCACTAAAATCTATCGTCATCATAAGGTCATCATCATCCAGTCTTTCAATAGACTTGTCATTATCGATCGTGGCGGCGGCATTATTATCATCGGCCCCCTCAACGCCGACCTCCGATTTATCATTATCGTTAATCACATCATTAATAAACCCATCCGTACCGTCAAATTCCACGGTTGGCAATTCATTATTAGTTTCCCCACCCTCGGGTTGTTCTTCTTCATCCTTGAGTTCTACCTTAAGTCGGTCATCTTTCTCCTTAAGTTCGCCACCCTTGGCTTCATCATCGGCCTTGACTCGTTTAAGTTCCTCGGCCTGTCGTTGTTCCCTTTGGTCCAGCTTCCGTTTTAGCAGCGCGGCGCGTTTGGCGCGTTCCTTCTCCAAGCCTAAGCGGACCTTGTGTGAATTGAGCGACGCCGTGTCCAGCAAGATATCAAAACTCTCCACGCTGCGATTAATCGAGTCCTGAATCTGCATCGACGGGTTGTGGATCATGCGCTGACTGCTGGCGGTGGTGGACATATAGGTGAGCAAGTGGCCGGTGCCCACCATGATGGAGTTGAAGGACATGGCCAGCTTGGCCTCCACGTCCAGGGGACTCGCGGAATGGTCCATTTTGGAGTGTGGCTGAATAGGAAAAAAAAAGAAACGGTCCGAATAAACAGATATAGTATGCGAAATATACTAAAATTAAGCGCCGTCCTCTGGCCACAAAGACACAAAAACCACAACCACCAACCCCGGGTAAACCGCCGACAGGCCGCCAAAGCCCCAACCTTCGCTTCCAGCGCTCCAGACGGGAACCCTCAATTTTTCTCCGGTCTGCGTATTTCGCCTGCTTCTATCCCACCGTTCCCGAGCCACCTTCGAACTTATATATTCACTTATATATTCACTTCCCCCCGCACCGCCCATAATACTTCAATAATGTCCTCTATTATGATTCCCGCCCTCCGTCGTGTCGCCGCCGCCCGCCCCGCCGTCGCTCGCGTCGCCGCTAGAGGTTATGCCGATGCCCCCGCCGCCGAAAAGCTCAGACTCAACATGGCCCTTCCTTACAAGGTGAGTAGTGTTCTATTTTTATTTTATTTACCGCCGGACCAGGCCCGTTCCGGTCGACAAGAGGACGAAGCGAAACGCGCTTGGAACTGCTTGCGTTGCCGCGGAATTGCGCCAAACTAGTCCGGAGAGATAATATGAGATGGTTCAGGGTATATATCCTCAAGTGCCGATGGTCCGTTTGATAAATACGGGGTATTTGTACCCAGATTGGAACACCATCTTTTTTTTTTAAAAAAAACAACGACTTATTTGAAACAATTAAATGCTAACCATCTACAGGCCCTTTACCAAAACGTTGATGTTACCCAAGTCAACCTTTCCACCACTTCCGGTGATCTCGGTATCTTAGCCAATCACGTTCCTACCATTCAAGAACTTAAGGCCGGTCTTATTGAAGTCATTGAATCCAACGGTGAATCCAAGAAGTTCGTTGTCTCTGGTGGCTTCGCCGTCGTCCAACCCGGTTCCGAACTCTCCATTAACGCCGTCGAAGCCTTTGCCATCGAAGACTTATCGGCTGAATCCGCCAAGTCTTTACTCGCTGAAGCCCAAAAGAACCTCGCCTCTACTGATGAAAAGCTCGCCGCTGAAGCCTCCATCGAAGTCGAAGTCCTTGAAGCCGTCGTCCCCCTTTTAAAGTAAAACAATTGACAGAGTTGACTAAAGAAAAAGAAAAAAGTTTAAATTCGCTGCTTTTATGACCTTGTTAGTTTTGTTTAAAATTAAATAAATAAATATATTATTTCTATATAAATCCGGGGGTGTTCTATTACTATCAAGTATCAACGATTAAAGGGCTAACTATGAATGATTTATTAATTACGAATGATTAATTAATTACGAAAGATGAAACGTTCGCTGTCAATTAAAATAAACGATGACGGGTGAGTCTAAATTCCAAGAATCCACGTGTGTTGGAAATCGACCCACTCCGTTTACTTTGGAATGGATCTCCCAAACAATCCAAATACCCACAAACCCGTTTTTTTTTAGGGCCGAGATTGCACAATCATCCGTTCCTGGCGGCTAATTTTTTAGCTTTTGTTTATTTTCTTTTCTTTTTCATTTTTTCCATTCATTTTTTTCCATCTGTTTATTTATATTAGCTATAATCGTTTTCTACCTCGTTGTTTATTTTTTTTCCACTTGTTATTATCTCCAATATGGCATACACGCCAGCTCCCTCCTTCACGGAGTCCAGCCTTACCCTTGCGTGCTCTTCCCCGAATGACCAAACGCATTTACTTCCGCAATACCAAATCAAGGCTGAAAGGAATATCCATGACGGCAACTGCGGTTCCGGATTCGTCCAATGGGTTCGCGAGACTATCATGAATCAAGTAGTTGGATCGGGGGCGCCGAATGTGGTACTACCCACCTCCTATAATTGCGTCTCCGCGCTGGCCGAAAAATTAAGGGCTGATTTCCCAGTTTGGTCCGGTATCGCCGATGGTGGTGGTGAATTTATCCGATCCAGATGGAGTTTACCCCATGCTTTATTGGTTTGTTGTAAGGAATCTAGCCACGATTCTGGTTTCCCGCTACCGGGTTCCGATCCCCGCGCCGATATCTGCCGAATGGTGGCCATTGAGTTATTATCCGATTGCGGCCCAGTGGAATTTTCCTCCGATATGGCATTAGCCACTTTAGAGATGGCCGTTGAAGCAAGGGCCTATCGGTTTTTGGCTCATCCGGTAGTTGTCCGGATGGTTTCCCAACTCTATAACAGGGGTTTAGACATCATGCCATCGTCTGGAGATTCACGGCTGGCGTCCATAAATCACAGGTTGGCCGTGATTAAATACCATTCTATTATGCGTCTGATTTCATTAGCGTCGCTGACTTTAATCTATCTCTTGATCATCTTTCAAATCCTCGTTCTCCCGCCCAACTGGATCATCGTTTTAGCCACCCTATCCACTGGCACTTTACTGAGTGAAATCGTCCAGTTGGAAAGGACCACAACCCAAGTGCGTATAAATCGCGCAGGCCAATTCATCGATTTTACAATCTGGCTTATCATCCTGACCTACACGGCGTCGTCTTCTTTTCACATTTCCCTCCCGTCTTTTATACCCTCGGACTACTTATTGACCGGTCTAACAATTGCATTATTGCCCAGAGCGGCCTGGTTGTCCATCCAACTCATTGCCCCACGCCGTTCATCCCACTGGTCTCAAACTGGTTCTAAATCTCTCGCCTATGTCCTCGTGGGAATCATGGCCATCGTCTTAGGGGCCGCAATGCTAGCCCTGGCGCTCGTTAGCGTCTTTGCCAACGAACCCGTACCATTGTCATGGCGTCTGGTGGGCCAAGTCTGGGATAATGAACTTTGGTCAGAATGTACAATAGTGGGCCAACGTTGGCTGGTGGTTAGTTGGATGTATTCCCGGGTGGTGTCCTGGGCTATTTTGGTAGTGGCCATGATGAAATCATTATCCAAGTCGTCCTCGTCCTCGTCCTCCGCCTCCTATGTGGGAAATGATGATGCCAGGTGGCCAGCTCGGATAATTAAGGAATTTAGATTAAACCAGCGTCGATCATTTCAGTATATGCCGCCTTTGAATGTTCTAGAATGGGCCCTGAGACCGACTAAATGGGTTTTAAGCCACGGCGCTTTCGAGACCCTTAATCAGACCTTGGTCACCCTAACTCATGCCCCGTTACTTATGGTACTGCCTAAGAAGATCTACAATGAGGAAAAGCAGCACGAGGCTAATTACCACGATCATTATTATCAGGATTCCCAATATGGCGCTACATTGCAACCGCCTCAGGATTACTTTGGTGATTGGCACGATGACCCGGTTTCCACTTGTTATCCCTTGAATGAGGATGTCGATGATAATGAGGGTGGAGACAATATCATTGATGACAATATCATTGATGACGATATCATTGATGACGATATCATTGATGACAATAGCATTAACGACAATAGCATTAACGACAATAGCATTAACGACGAGAGCATTAACGACAATAGCATTAACGACAATAGCATTAACGACGAGAGCATTAACGATACACACAGCATTATTAACCTTAGTTACGCTCAAAATCCTAACCTGAACCACAACAATAACCTTCGCTACGCGCAATATAACCATAATCTTCGTTATTCACCCCAGACCACCACCGCAGAGATAGTACCCCCGCGCGTACCCCTGCTACGTAAACGACCATCCATGTATTACGCCATCAACGGTACCGGATTACTTCAGTCGCCTCTGTTACCATCGGATAATGATGATGAGCCGGTGGAACCGGTCCTAGCCGCGCGTCAGCATCAGCATCGTAATAATGGACTTATTTGGCGCTTGTTGAGTGAACGTAGTATGGCCAATTTGCGCCAAAATTACGGCGAGAGCCAAGATTATGAAGGTGGACAAGGGGAAGAAAGAGATGATGAACAAGGAGGAGAAAAACAACCACGGTGGTCGCCGGAGGAAATTGATGACCTGGTTTAGTAGATTATATGCAATTAAATTTACAACTTGATCTAGTAGATGAGAATTTATAAAAAAAGAAAAAAAAGTACGATGAATAAAATTAGAATAAATAGAATAATTAGACAGGATAAATATAAATATAAATATATATATATAGTACAAGATGTAGCAGCTATGTTACAATATGATAAATAAACGGGCCATGATGAATATGGGGAGGGAGGGGGAGGAGGAGGAATAATTATAGGCCTTGAGATAGTTGGAAGGAGATTCGGGGAATTATTAGATATTAACATCCAGGACGAGCGCAACATCAGATACTGTTTGACCGGCTAAATCTTCCAAGATGGGCAACATATCCAACAACTCATTATCGTGGGCGTCAGAGAACCAACTAGACACAGGCACAGCATGATGAGGGTGAAAAATATAAGAAGCCGGGGAATTATCAATAATAATACAATCACTCAGGGGTCTCCCCAATTGGGCCAAGTTTTTAATATAGGCGCCTTGATAATTAAAGCAACTTTCTCTAAACAGACGATGATGAACCGTGGTCCCCGTGGGGTCTAATTGGTCCAATAAGGGATCACCGTATTTACTTACTGAGGCGGTAAATACCACAACTTCGTAGATTTCACCCACACGGGCCATGAATTCATCCACACCAGGTCGTTTAATCACGTAAACGTTGAGAAATTGATTATCGATTTCCACTGGGATCACAAAATCCGCGTCGTGGATATACTGAAATGACGAATGCACTAGCGTTTCATCTAGATCGAGTACTAGACATTTCCGACCATATAACGCATTATTGGGTTCAAGCGAGGGTAACAATGCCGTTTGATGCGGGTATTGACGTTGTTCAGGCAAAAGGGGCATCATATAAGCGTCACCCTGAGTGATGAGATTGCTCAAATAGCGATATGTCATTTCTTCAGTATGGGGTGGCTCATTGTTATTATCCTCATGAGACGACCCTGAACCCTTATCCGCTAATTTCGTACTACTATTTTGACGACTGGGGGTTCGACTATTTGTTTGGACATTAAGAAATTGATTATGTTGCTTTTTATTATTATTATTACTGGGGTCCTCTTCATGGGATCCAATTCGAGGTGTACTAGTAACGATGGCCGGGTTAGTTTCGTCTAAATTGAATTTCTCTAAATCCAAATTCAACGAAGTCGATGAAACCGCCGGCGATACCGCCTGACTATTAACTCGACTCCCATAAGGACTACCATAGGGTCGGTCTAAGGATTTCCGTATATCAAACTGAAGCGGCAGTATTGGCTTATTAGCAAAGGGTAGATCCGCTGAAGCAGGTGCCGGCGCAGAGTTTCGCCCCGAACCGTTGGGTGATCCTACGCGATTACCATTTTGGGATTGATTATAAGGGTAGTTACGACGTTGAGGATCTTCATTCTCAGCAAACGGCGAACAACAGCAGGAAAAGAAAGCCGACATAAAGGAGCCGGTACCAGATTCCAAGGAAGTGGTACGATTAATGCCAGCCATGGTAGGCTCGGGTTGTCGACGTGGAGGCGGCTGCGAGGGCCCCGAGGGCCCCGAGGGAGCGGTCGGCGGCGGTGGGGCCACCGAGGAAGGCGACGAGTTCATGAGATATAAAAGAAGGGTTACCAGAGTCCCGAGTATCTAGACAATGGGCGAAAGCGGCATACAACGAGCGGACGGGGGTGGGTTGGGCTTGTTCACACGCGAAGGCCTGGTATATGGGACGTGGATCGGTGGTGGAGGTGGGAGTCGCCATGGCTGAAGACCTCCCGAGACGGTCTCGCAGGCGCTGATAACCTGATAAGCGGGCGCGGCCAGAGGGCAGGCGGACTGTTGGCGTATATTATATATTATATATTATATATATGTATATACTATTTATTTATTATGACTCTTGTAGGCATTTACATAGGCAGCAGACACCACACGGGATTGCGTTGCACAAATAAGACCTTCACCACTGAATTTGGTTTGTAGCGGAATTCCCACAACGACGGTACGGGTTTGTGGCCTGCTGGCAGCGGAGAAGCTCAGTCTGCTGGCGAAACGCTTAAAATAGGCAGTTTGGTGGATTCAGCCAAGGTGAAAGTGGTGCAGTTATACTTACATCTAGAATTAGATCCGGCAACTTACTGGTGTCCTGTGGGGTTTGAATAAACTAGCGAGGGCTCTTAGCCAGCATCTATCAGTTAATACCATTATTTGCCGCGGAACCCCACCAACCTCAATTTTTTATTCATATTTAGTTTAACTCTTTCTATAGAGTGCTCTGTTATTATGTGATATCCAGTTTAATGCTTGTTTATAAAACCCTACCTGCCGTTAATCGATATAAATTACAATAAGTGGATTAAAACACAGTAGTTCCTGTGCTACACACTCATTTTCAATCATGTTTAAAAATAAAATAAAATGCAAATGCAAATAGCGCCTTCTACTTTCAAATGAAAATAAAATATTGCAATAAATGTTTTTAGTAACATTAATACCTGAGGTATCCGCCAGGGTTGGTATTTAATTAGTGTCTTAGCCACTACAACTAAGTTACCCACTAATCCACTTTCGTATTCTTTGGTCGAGGGTCCATTTGCAGAGGCTAGCATTAACCACCCTACTTCATACAACATACGTTACACTTACCCAAAACAAACAACCAGGTTTAATTATAAATATAGTATTAAATGTTTCATAACTGTCTCAAGAATTGTGTTGCCCCACATGCATTATACATGAAAGCATGGCTACCTACAAAAGTGGGTTTTGGAGACATCGTAGGCAGAAGGTGAATTTTTGGAACCCAGAGTAATTTTACTTTCTTTGAATAACACCGCGCCTTCTTTTTTTTAAAAAAAGCTTTTCTTA
The DNA here is from genome assembly GCA_030560865.1 of Nadsonia starkeyi-henricii. Taxonomy (NCBI): domain Eukaryota; kingdom Fungi; phylum Ascomycota; class Dipodascomycetes; order Dipodascales; genus Nadsonia; species Nadsonia starkeyi-henricii. The sequence goes on from JAKTWC010000063.1 coordinate 24,582, forward strand.
TAAACAGATAATAATCCCTAACTACCAAATAAACATTCTTTTTTATCTGTTGATATTCAAACACCCACGCTTAAACACCGGGCGTTAAGATACTAATTTATTTATTCTCAGTCTAGAAATCCATTACTGATTGAAAATATTGGAGCATACTGAAATAGAAAAACGTACCCTTCCTGATCTAAATAATTGGAAGATTTATGTAAGTTACTACTATCACAGTTTATACGAACTGGTATATAAAAAGATTAACGACTGTTAGTAATAAAAATGGGGTTTAAGAAAGTGATTGACTTGGGCGGATTGCGATTTAATGGAATTCCTAATAAATGGGTTACTAGATTCCTTCAGTCAGCAGCTCAAACACCACTGGAAAGCTAATCATGGCCTTATGAGTGCCCTCGAAAGGGGAGTGAATATTGAATTATGCCGAGACCTACAAATTCAATTTGGTCGCTCAGAGAAAGATAAATGACAACCTCGAAATCCACTGTTTCTGAAGCGCAGCAAGGGTAAGAGATCTAGAGATCATGCGTTTGTATCTTTCAAAGTTCCAGTAACTATATTAAGCTTGAAGGAATATACGGCAGCGTGTAATACCAATAATCCGTACCTGATCTATATACTCATTTAATATTGGGAAATACCTTTTTTACACCGTTCATATGGCTAGTCTGGAGGCATCACAGTTTGAATGGCTATTCTAGTTATCTGGTTGATCCTATTTGATCCTACAAACACATATATAGGGGGCCACGCTGGAAGGCCTCGACCGGATGAGTATTCATATCTAGGAAGATGTAATATTTAGTTTATATAGTTTGAGCACGAGGAGACCACGAGCTATGCCAAATCACCATTAATTTAGTCATTCACCATCCGCAACCATAAATAACCAGCTCCAACAGAGACCCAGTTTAGTCGAGCCCGTCGATGGTAAGGGGAGGGCCTACACTTCAACAAGAGAGATTCAAGTCAACATAAACAAGGCCATATTGATATATTACATTCGCCAATATAAAAATACAAATATACCAATAAATAAATAAATAAATAGATAATTAATTAGTTCAACGCCATCATCAACTCCCGGGTAATGCTGGGGATCCACGGACAGCCAATCCCGCATGTGTCACATTAAGTACTCTGATTTAGGGTCCTCCAATCGCTCAACCATAAAAAAGCAAACTCCACATCAAAAACACCAAAACCCCCCAAAAACGACATTAGAATAACCTTAGAATAACAAGCAAAATGATTGAAAATAGAGGATGGGTAGTCCAGAAATTTGGTGGCACCAGTGTGGGTAAATTCCCCGATGAAATCGCTGAAGATATCGTCAAGGTATACGCCGAGACCAAAAATGTCGTAGTGGTTTGTTCGGCGCGATCGACGGCCGTAAAGACCGAAGGTACTACATCACGATTAATCGAAGCCGCGGACCGTGCTTTAGACAAGGGTGATTTCCAATCTTTAATCGATGCCATTCGTAATGATCATATTGAGGCCTCGAGGGCTAAGATCACCAATGCCCAAATCTTAGACCAACTTGAGACCCAGATCAATGCTGAATGTAGTTATGCCGAAAAGTTTTGTGCCGCAGCCCAAATCATCGATGAAGTCAGTCCCAAGACTCTGGATTCTATTATGTCCATTGGTGAGAAATTAAGTTGTATGTACATGGCTGGACTCATGAACGACCGTGGCGTACCTAGTGAATACGTTGATTTATCTAATGTTATTGTGCCCTCAGTGGATTCTCACCCTCATAGTGACGTCAGTTTAGATGCTACCTTTTATAACACCTTAGCCGCCGCCTTAGCCGAAAGAGTTCACGCTTGTAATGGTAAGATCCCCATTATGACTGGCTTTTTCGGTGTGGTCCCCGGTGGATTGCTCAATCAAGTCGGCCGTGGGTATACTGATTTATGTGCCGCTTTAGTGGCCGTGGGTCTTCAAGCGGAAGAACTCCAAGTATGGAAAGAAGTTGATGGTATTTTCACCGCTGATCCACGTAAAGTACCCGCGGCTCGTTTGTTACCTCTTATTACCCCCGAAGAGGCCGCCGAACTCACTTATTACGGATCAGAAGTTATCCATCCCTTCACTATGGAACAGGTCATTCGCGCTCAAATCCCTATTAGAATCAAGAACGTTGAAAATCCAAAGGGCTCAGGTACGGTTATCTACCCTGATAACATGGCACGCCGTGGTGAATCCACACCACCCCATCCTCCTACGGCGTTGGAATCCATTTCTGACACCTATCTTCAATCGAAACGTCGTAAGGAACCCACTGCTATTACTACCAAGAGTAATATTGTGGTATTGAATATTCACTCCAATAAGCGATCATTATCGCATGGGTTCTTGGCTAATATCTTTGACACGCTTAATAAGTTCAAATTAGTAGTGGATCTTATTTCGACCTCGGAGGTTCACGTATCCATGGCCTTACACAATGCCTCTTCGTCCGAACATTTACTTAGACAAGCCATTACAGAGATTAGAAAATTCGGTACCGTTGATGTTACCAAGAATTTAGCCATTATTTCCCTCGTGGGTAAACATATGAAACAGGCCGTGGGTATTGCTGGACAAATGTTTTCATCCTTAGCGACCGCCGGAGTCAATATTGAAATGATCTCCCAGGGGGCTAATGAAATTAACATTAGTTGTGTTATTGAAAATAAGGACGCTGAGGTGGCCTTGAGGGTATTACATGATAAGTTATTAAGCTTTCACCCTAGTCCGTTGGAGAATTTGTCTCTGAACTAATCCGGCTGTGTCAGTCGATCGTCAGTAGATATTCTCTTTCAGACCGCAGCCATGTAGATAGACAATATAAACAATATAAATAATATAAATAAATTATTCATAATACTTGTTTAATATCAACCACGGGCCGCCCGTCAGGGGAGGGATTTGTTTTTTTGAACCATCATAATACTACCATAAATACCAGGATATATCAAATTGACCACTATTTATACCTGTGATTTATTAAATATATTAAGAATAGTACATGCAAAGAAAGACCAACCACAAGAAGTGTCGATAGAAAGATATTACTATAGAGTGTTTTATAAGACAATCAGCCTATCTTCTAACGTTCCTACCTAGCTTCCTAAAAAGCAAAGATTTGATCATCTAACTTACTCACCAGCTTAGCCTTAGTATAACCCAAATCCACGGCGGCCTTCTTAATGGCCGAAACCATAGGGGGAGGACCACAAAGCAACAACTTAACAGCATCACCTCTAGAGGGATCAGCGGCTAAATCGGCCAAGATATCCTTAGTGACAAAGCCAACCCCACCGGTCCAACCCTCCGGAGGGTTATTAAGAACATAATAAACGTTAAGATTCTTATTATTAGCGTCCAATTCGTCCAATTCATTTTTAAGTAAAATATCATCGTAGTTGACGTTAGCAAAGATCAAATTAACCTTGGTGGTATCCTCGGGGTCAGCGGCAATGGCACGCATGATCTGGTACATGGGCGTGATCCCCGTACCACCGGCCACCATAGTGAATTCGTCAACGAGACCACGCTTATAGTGGAATTGACCCTTAGGGCCACGGACCTTGATGGTATCACCGATAGCTAATTCGGCGATGTGTTTACTGATGTTACCGTTAGGATAAGCCTTGATCAAGAGGTCAAAATAGCCATGGTCGAATTCATCGGAGGAGGTGGGCGTATAAGATCGCATGATATCCTTGCCGTTAATATTGGCCTGAATGGAGATATGCTGACCCACGGGCAGACCCAGGATATCCGAGGCTCGCGGTAAGCCAAAACGGTAAATGGCCGAGTTGTGTGAAAGGACCGTCTTTTCAATCAACGGGAACTCCTGAGACGCGGTCGCGGTTCGGTCTAAGACCTTGCGGGTCGTCGTGTCTGATTTGAACCAATATAGCGCCGCGGCGCCCACGAGCACCAGGGCCAAGCCCGCCGTTTGAATGGATGACATTATCGATTATGAACTATTTCTTTTCCAGTCAGGCTACCAAACGCGGCGAAAAAACAACGAGCGGGAAACGACAAACGACAACGGCGAGGGGAAGTGTGTATATGTATTTTCTCGGAATACAATCTGCCCCTCGGAAAAACCCCAAGCGCGCCGAACGCGAGCGGCGAAGGTTGAGTCAAAAAGCGCCCAACGGCTGCGTCGACGCGAGGCCATGCCATGCATCCACACCAACACCACGCCCTGATGCGTTTATTGTGCTTCTTGTGCTTATTCTGCTGGGAGGGCCTTGTTTTGTCATCCAACGAGCTTTGTTTGTCATCAACGAGCTTTTGGTGATCTCCACCTGGAGGTTTCGTCACGTGCCTGGCCCGCGGACGCGGCCTGCCAGGCTTTCTCGTGTTTGGCCTTCATCACCACTTTTGCAAGGTAGCGGCAACACATACAGATTGTTGCACGATGAATTTCACGGATAATACGACAATCCCGGCGGCCGCGTCGGACGAGTTCAGGCGATCGGTGTTTGCGTCATCGCTGTACCAGGCTGGCGCAGTTCCGGTTAATCATTCTCGCGATGGCGATAAATCTTGGCCGACCAAGATCAATTCGATAAATTCCACAAGGTTGTCGTCGTCAACGTCGTCTAATCTCCGACAAAGTGGGTTTTTCAATGCCTCGACGCCAACGGCGGGCGTTGGGTACAAGATAGCCCCCAAGACTACTACCACTACTACCCCGCCCCCGTTAAAGAAAAATTTACCACTGGGACCTACGGGGTCATGGCAACATCCCTCTGTGCAAGCGGCAAGACAAAATCGGTTCTTGATTAATCAGGAGCTTGCCGTCACTAAGTTGGTTTATAATGGCCTATATTGGTTAGCCTTGCGATTAGTTATCTTAATAGCCAATACCCCGGATAAGAATTGGTCGCTGGCTTCGCTTTTGCAACGGTACGGGTTAGCCTCGACCCAATCCACTGATTATTATACCACTGTTCTGACCACGGGGTTGCAAGTTCTATTTGCCTTCAATATCCTTTCCTCCATCTATTGGTTGACCCAAAATAGTGAATCATCCCGCTATTCATTAAAACTATCGGCCACTCAACGGAAGTTATTGGGATTATCCCCCAACCCAGAGACTAATAGTGATAATAATGATGATGATTCAATTACTCCCCCGAAATATCTTAAATCTACGCCCGGGTTGACCGATATTAAGAAAACTGAATCTTCTACTCCTTCTCAGGCTAAGACTTCTAACGTGGTTAAATCACACCACGTGGGTCCTTTAGTTGGATCAGTCCCCATCGTGCCACCCCGTGATAAAAACATTAGTATCAGTGTCACGGAACCCACTCAGGCGCCAAAGTCGAGCTTTGTGGCTAGGGGGAAGTATATGTATATGACGGATTCTAGGGTTTCAAATAATCCTCGAAATTAATCCTCGAAATTAATCCTCGAACGAACATCTCGAACGAAACTAGTTCTGTCAAATTTGTATTTGTATAATAATAAATCTAAAATCTTAGAGCCAATATTAAAAAGATATAATCTTTTCAACGGTTTGGATAAGGCGATAACCTTTCTACAAAGAGGGCTGTATTATTAAAAATCATCATACTCGTTGAGCTACAATGCGAATAAACGAAATTTAATATTTAACAGAGTCCCGGTTGACCTTAGTTTATAAATAATAATCCAGATAGGAGTGAATAGAGCGAATAGGGTCTAATTGGCCTAATAAAGCCCAACATTTCCATAACTCATCATATATCCACATAATAGGATTAGCTCTATGTTCAATCAAGTACATCAAGCAAAATTAATGAAAAAAATCAATCTCTTGCCACAATGAAGATCAATTTTAAAATAAATTGTTGGGATATATTAAATCTAAATATCTAAAATAAAATAAAATGAATATGGGTTAGTCCTCTGAGGGGGACTAATTGATGATCAAAATCCATGATTTATAGATCAACTAAGACCAGTAACCAGGGTGAAGGAATTCTAAATTCTCAGCGATCTTCTTGTTACGACTATGAGGACCAGTGGAAATAGCATAACGCATAGAACCCTCCAGGGAGTAACCAACTCTCTTTTCCATGATGGCAATTTCGACGGGTTCCAAAACGGCGGCAATGACTCTTTCAGCATTAGCGGCGTTAGCAGTTAAATTAGAAACCACTTGTTCAACAGTAACGGGTTCTTCATCCTCCTTCCAGGCATCGTAATCGGTGGACATACAAATCATTTGGTAAGAGATTTCGGCTTCCTTGGCGAGTTTAGCTTCAGGCAGGGCCGACATATTAATGACATCACCGTTCCAAGATCTGTAAAGCTTAGATTCGGCACGGGTCGAGAAGGCAGGTCCCTCCATACAGATCAAAGTAAGATCCTTATCGGCGGGCGAGGACTTGGTGTGAAGCTTTTGACCGTCAAGGACATGAGCGTTTTCGGACAAGACTTGGGCGAGCGCAGCATCAAAGGGATCACCGAAACCGACATGGCCCACGAATCCCTTTTCAAAGAACGACGAGGGACGGATACCCTTAGTACGATCGATAATTTGGTTGGGGATAACGAAATCACGCGGCGCGATCTCCTCTTGTAACGAACCAACGGCACTGAAGGCCACAATAGCTCTGACACCCAGCGACTTCAAAGCGGCAATATTGGCACGCGCGGGCACATCACTAGGGGTTAAATCATGATGAATACCGTGACGGGCTAAAAAGGCAACGGGGAATCCCGAGGGGGTACGCGAGATGGTGATAGGCGATGAAGGGGTACCCCAGGGGGTAGTAACGGTGACTTGAGCCACGGGGGTAAGACAGGAAAGCTTGTAAAGACCCGTGCCACCAATGACACCGAGCAAAACGGGTTCGTTAAATGTAGTAGGAAGAGTCATTATGGTTGTTGTGTTTTGATACTCAGAGTCAAAGTAGTAATGATGATCAGATCGTGAGATCTTATCTGGGATAAAAATTTATACCGCCGCTGACTAAGCGATAGCGCGGCATCGTTCGAAGCTATTAAAGATTATTTTGACCAAAGTAACACCCATTAAAAATTAGTTTAAATTACTGAAGTCTAGATAGGATATGATTAGGATAGCAGAGATATAGGATAATACAGTTGGTAATAGTAGTAGAGATAAGAATGAAATAAAATAAAAATGACAGCCCATGACGATCCCAGACATTAGAGATGATTCAAGGTTCAAGGCCAAGACCACCCTGAGATTTTGACAGCTAAGATGGTAAACGTCTTGGCTAATATTCCTCATCGGGTTCCAAGGACTCATACTCCCTAACCACATCGGCCACCACACTCCTAGCGGTATCAAACTCCAATTCATAATCGTCTAATAGCCGTTTATACTGATCCACAAACGCCCGCCTCTTATACAACCGATCAAACTGGTCCAAGATCCTCTGAAGACACCCGGCCATGGATGTATGATTAGCCAACATCAATCCCGAGATAGAACTGGAATTAGGAGGTGTCGGCAGATAGGGTGACCGTTTGGTCAGGGATAATTGCAGCGAAGTCGGACACGATGGGATAAATTGAGCTAATTGACGTTCGCGGATTCTTAATAGAGATTTATGAATATCGGTGGGGTCGATATCATCCCCCTGGATTATATTCAACAGGGAAATATATCGTGATCGGGCCGTCTGGCCCATATGATTGACCATACGATGCTTGGGTTGTAGTAATCGTCTCATGACATCTAGGACGGTGGTCTTGCGGACCATGGTTGACGAGGTACCCTCATTGATAGCGTTATAACGTGAGAATGGCGTGTAAGCCGTCATAAGGAAATGACATTTTGGATAAGGCACGAGCGCGGCGTGAAGACTGGCGAGATCATTGTGCATATATCCCGGGAATCTTAAGGGAGCCGTGGTGGCGGCCATTACCGTAGATACTAATTGGTTTAATTGATTGAATGAAGTATTAATAGTATTACCCCCTATTTCAGCGGCGATTCGATTCAAGGCATTATTATCAATAACCACGGTAGAATCGGCGTATTGCGCCAATCTTTGTAGAGTTAACAGGGCATTGTAGGGCTGAACGACGACATCACTAGCCTGGTTAGTCGGCGGGAACACCGAATAGGTTTGCATTAATTTCTTTGGATATCGTTCATTAATCTTCTCTAATAAAAATGAACCCATCCCTGAACCCGTACCCCCGGCTATGGAATGCACCAACATGAATCCCTCTAAACTCTCGGCGCCCTCAGCTTCACGATCCAACATATCAATCAGATCATCGGCAATAGCCTCAGCGGCCTGATAACCCGCCGGCCAAATATTACCGGCGCCCGCGCCCTCGGGTGAGATATAGATGTTTTCAGGATTAAACATACGCCCATAAGGGGATTGAAGGATTGACGCGTTAATAACCTTGGGTTCAAGATCAAGCAAGATGGCGCGTGGCACGTATCGCGTATCATCGGCCTGATAGAAAAACACGTCCTTACGATCGATTATGTTGGAATTGGCCGGGGATGTGGGTAGCTCTTGGAAGACCCCCTCGGGGGAGATCCCATGTTCTTGACACAACTGTTGCCAGAATACAGAACCAATTTGATTACCACATTGGCCCGCCTGGATGGTAATAATTTCACGCGGCATGCTTATTCAAGTAATAAATAGTAATCAGTAATAATGGTGGTTGAAGCGGAGGAGGAGGAGGTGGTGGTTATATCCTTCTGAACGAGGGTTGTGTGAGTGGTTGATGTACGGTTGGAATGGGGTTGCTTATGTAATGCGATTATATTCAATAATCATCGAGTATAAAGTCAAAGGAGGTGTTTGAGAAGTCTGGAAGGTGTCCTTAAGCTTGTTCAATTTTGAATCGAGCCAATTTGATGTCGCGCAAGGGCAATGGACTAGGTTTGGCCATGAATCGCGTATTTGCAACCATTTGGCTTCGCGCAAATGTTGATCAACGAATCCTCCAAAAGGCGGCACGCCTCCGCGACAATTGATGAACAACATGGAGTTGTATGGGGTTGGTCATCCGTAAGAAAATTTGGAAATCAAACCGCTATTACATTCCAATCAGGTTTATTCCGCCAAAGGTCGTCTCTAGGCGTTGCGTGGGCCCCGTCCTATCCACAGACAGTAAAGCGCATTAGAGGATTATCCAAGAAAGCCCGATTAAAGGCAATCTCGGTAAGCCCACGGCTACAGATCCATTACAAACACTATATAGGATTCATTCTCAAGGGGAATACAGGCCACGGTCCTCTCTATTAGTTTATTTGGTCCAACATGGCCCATGGCTACGTTATTACAATCGCCGTATCTGGCGACTATTGTATCTGACGACTATTGCATCTTACGAATGGGGTCTGCTTTCGAGAACAACGATACCAGCCAAGTGGACGACCGAACAGAGAGATCCTCGAATACAGATGAATATAAACTAATAAATATAAACCAATAGATATGGCCGAATAACCAAGCCAACTAACAAGCAGGCCACATACAAATGCGTACAAGTCCGACTTGGGCCGGCGGATGATTAATAAACCCAATTCACCCGCCGCCAAAGGCCATCATGCGATTTCTTTCGTTTCTTTCCTCTTCTTTGCCCGTTTAACATCTCTGCAAAAGGACGAAAAAGCACAAAGGCTCCGAAGCTCCAAAGACACAAGACGCAAGACCGCAATTGAACGACATGTCCACCTTTAAATTATCCTCTGGCCACACTATGCCGCAAATCGGGTTTGGCGCCTGGAAGGTCGATAACGCCACCTGTGCGCAAACCATCTACGAGGCCATCGTGGCCGGATATCGTCTGATTGACGGGGCCCAGGATTACGGCAACGAACGCGAGTGTGGCGAGGGCTTAAACCGGGCCATTGCTGAGGGTGTCGTCCGACGTGAGGAAATGTTTATCACCACTAAAGTGTGGAATACCTTCCATTCCTACGATCATGCGTTGGCGTCCGTCCAACGATCGCTGAAGGATTGGGGCGTGGATTATTTTGATTTAGTATTGATCCATTTCCCCGTCGCCCAGGCCTATGTGGACCCCAAGGTCAGATACCCTCCCGGATTATTGTTTGATACCGAAAACAACACCATGGCCTTGGAGAAGGTCTCGCTCCATGAGACTTGGACCGCCTTGGAGAGCCTGGTTGACCACAAGCAAGCCCGTTCAATTGGGGTTTCTAATTTCAACGGCGGATTGCTGCAAGATATCTACAATGCCGCTAGAATCGCCCCCGCGGTACTCCAAATTGAACATCATCCTTACTTGACCCAACCTAAAATCGTCCAATTATGTCAAAAGCTCAACATTCAAATCACCGGTTATTCTACCTTTGGACCCCAATCTTTCGTTGAACTCAACCACCCCAAGGCTGCTGATTGTGTCAAGCTATTAGAACATGACCTTATCAAGTCCGTGGCCCAAAAGTACACCAAGACCCCAGCTCAGGTCATTCTGAGATGGGCCACCCAGAGAGGTATTGCCGTGATTCCCAAGAGTAATAATAAGGAGAGATTGATTCAGAATTTAGATAGCATTGCCTTTAAGTTGTCCGAGGATGATTTAGAGCGTATCAGTGGATTGGATGTTGGCTTGAGATTCAACGACCCCGTTGATTGGCCCAGTAGTGTTCCCTTGGCCATTTTTTACTAAGTGTTTCAATGGCAATAGTTTATTAGTTAGTCAATATATCAAGCTACTTTATTAGTTTAATCGTTGGCCAATTACCCTGGTTGACTATCAATCCACCAGCTATTGGTAAACCAATAATTAAATAAATTTAATCCTCTTTATAAGAATTACCAGTTTTAAAATCCAGTGTACATTATGGATACTCCATTATCCACCAACGACGCATTTGTGGCTAAATTCACATTATCCAGCCAGCCCCGCCGCCAGAACGGCCATTGACCTCCAATTTCAGTCTGAATAATAAACCCCGTCTCGAATAATCACGATAACCGCCAAAAACGACAACCAGAGACAATAAACCCGCCGTAAACCCCCCGAGACCCGCCAAACGGCCCTGGCAGGCCCGCGTCCCGACCCAACCCAGCAGCATCACCACTTATCACCCGCTCGCCGTGGCAGTCCCACCGCCGAGGGACGTCACCCCGCGCACCTCGACTCCACACCGCGACAGCCTTGGTTATCGCTTATCGTCAGTCTCCGTCTCCCCCCCGCCACCCCACCGTTCAATGAGCGACTATATCGAGGCCGAGGCTACGGCCCGCAACCAGGAATGGCTCAGCCAAGCGTACGTGCCCTGCCCTTGTATATTCGCGCTGCTTTTCACTTTACTAACTCTTTTAGACCGCAATTTCATATCCCGTTCGAACCCTCGACCAACGCCGTCCAGGCGTCGTCCACCTCCATGTCGCCCACGGCATCGGACGCTGACATTGGCCCTGACGCCGACCCTATCGCTGGTCCTGTCGCTGGCTCTGACTCTGACGCTGGCGCTGGCGCTGGCGCCACCGGGGACGTGGCCCTGGACAGGGCCGACGACGTGCCACCAGTAACAACAACGTCTACGCCAAATATTATAACCACTACAAAGTCTCACGATGCAGACTTCATGGCCGATTCGGCGCCCCCCAGCCCCAGATCCGCTTACGCTAAATACCCTACCACCAACAATGATCGACGATTGAGTGCGGTATCCCAAGCATCAGCGTCATCGTCCACTTCAGTTTCCACGCGGGTGTCGGTGAAAAAGAAGGTATTTGATTTGTTTCATGATAGTTCGTCAACCGAAAAGTTGGGCGGAGAAATAGGACGAGTTAACTCGTTGCCGAATAGTAGTAATCTCCCATTATTATCCCCCGCGACTTCAACGGCTACCACGCTGATGACCGACGATAAGAAGAAACGGCATAGATTTCATTTATTGCCAAAACGACGACATCATTCGGCCGCTGATGATTTTGACAATGATCTAACCACAACGCAGACGGCATCGGCTACGCTGCCGCCGTCGTCGTTACCACCCTCGTCTTCCTCATCCAGACCTAAAATTAACTCACGAATGTTTCATAACGAAAGTGAGAATGACATTGACGATACCGCCAGTCTTTCCTCCATGGCGAGCTCACTAAGACATAAAAAGCCCAAACGAAGCCTCTTGGGGAAATTCATCCATCGTAAGGACTCTGATTCATCCGATAAAGATAATAATTTCGAATATACCCTAGGTGGTATGTCAACATCAACCTTATCATCGCGATATCCTCCCTCCACCACCACAACGGCAGCCACCATACCACAATCCCCCGCGGCATCATTCTCGACTTTGAACTTTTTTGATCAATCGCCGCTAGAAGGTACAGAAAACAATAATAATGAACCATTATCAGGACAGGGCTCAATAACTAGGAACAGTTCCAAGTTTTCGTTAACATCATTGACTAATAAGTCTGCGAGGAAAGAGAAAGGTGATGATAAAACTAGGTCATCTAATATGAGTTTGCTAAATTTGTTACCGGGAAGAGTAAACAATACCAACGGTAATCCCATGGGAGCCAATGTCAACGGACCCTCAGCGGCTATGGCATCACCGATGATATCGCCCATGACATGCACAGGACCAATAATGTGGGCCCCAACGAAGACGACATTAGCTTCGACGACCACAGCGAAACCTGTCGCTGATACTCCAGTGACAACAACAAAAACATCCCCTACGGCACCCGTTACTGACGCTCCAGGGACAACAGGGACAACAGGGACAACCGCTACCGTCGCTGATACCCCACTGACAATTTCTTTAGATACCGACCTTGAACATATGGCTGGCATAGTCAACCCCCATAAATCCCCTGGGTTTACATTAGACTTTGATGACGCTGATATCCAAGAAGAATACGATAGCGACACTACCACCGCGACGCACTTTGATGTTGAAGTTAATAGTGTCGATATGGACGCCACAGTCGACTCCCATAGCATCAGTACTGATTCCTTTGCGGGTTCCGCCACCGGTGAAGCCTGGACCGCACCGGAATCCTGGGCCGTTGAGGAAATTTCCTTATCCGATATGGATCACGCTCATATCCCGCGGACCACTGTACCCTTTTCCGCACCCACCACAACTGATCCCAGTTATTATCGTACATCGCGAAAACGCCCCGATTTAGACGATACGGCTTCTTTGTCACCGTTTTCGTCATCATTAATATTACCCGTGGGGAGTGGTGATTTAGGAAAAGCCGCGGGGGCTATGTCTATGTATGACCCATCGTCGTTGTCCACGACGAACCCAAATACGACCACTATGGATCATCATCATGATGAAATTATTGAACCCCCACCTATCGCAGTTACAGAGACTGTAAATGTACCCTCGACTGATTTTACTAATAACCGAAAGTCGTCAACTATGGAAGCGGTTAAACCGCCACATACAACTGCTTTCATTCGAATCTTTCGTCAAGATGGTTCCTTTTCCACGGTACCGTGCTTTATGGATACCACGGTTTCGGAATTATTGCAAATTCTTGGTCGAAAGTATTTCTTACCCTCTATTGTCGGATATCAACTCACGGCCACGGTGGGTGGACTGACGCGACTCATGGGATCTAATGAATACCCACTAGTTATCCAACATCGTTTATTGAAGAGCGTTGGTTATCGATCCAATGATCGACTTAACGAAATCGGAAGAGAGGATTTAAGCTATTTGTGTAAATTTAAATTCTCTAAAAGACACGCCCAAACTTATTATGATGAGAATGGTGGAACCACGGATAATGTGGATATTAATGGTGAATTCGAATCCGTGGCCGAAAATTCAATTGATTTTAAAAATGTTCAATTGGGGAATCATGGTTTACAAATCATACCTATTTTGTTTTATAAAAATGCTGGCACGATTGAATCATTGGATGTTTCAAAGAATCCATTGATTTCGGTCCCATTGGATTTTATTCAAAGTTGTCCGAATTTGAAACATGTTAATTTCTCTCATAATCGTGCACGACAATTACCTCTGAATATCATACAAACTGGTCGATTGAAATCGCTAAACCTCTCATGTAATTACCTCTCCGAACTCCCCGAAACCATGTTTGATAAATTATCTAATTTGGTTTCATTGGAATTACAGGGTAATATGATCACAGAACTACCAAAGAGCTTTGCTCGATTATCGAATATTAAATATTTGAATTTATCATCAAATGGTCTTTTGGAGTTCCCGGAGGTTATTTGTCAATTAGATACTTTGGTGGATGTCATGTTATCATTTAATCAGATACCCTTAGTACCTGCTTCGATTTCCAAATTAACTAAATTACAACGTCTGACTTTAGATAACAATCGATTAACCAAACGACTACCGAGTACATTTGCCGCGTTGAAACTGTTACGTGAAATAGATATCAGTAATAATCAATTACAAAACGTCGATAATCTTGCCAGGTTACCGGGATTGGAGGTTCTTGATGCATCAAAGAATAGTATCACCTATATGATAAACAACTCCTTCTCTAAGATTCAATCCTTGATCATGAACCATAATCCTATAACTATGGTATCGTGTAATATCCCCCTGACAAATCTATCCTCATTAGATCTCTCACGGGCCAAACTGGCTTCATTCACTGATGGGTTTTTGGAAAAAACTCTTGGTTTAGAAAGGTTGATTTTAGATTCTAATCATTTCGTATCACTGCCCACAGCATTATGTTCACTTAAACGTCTTACTTATCTTAGTTGTGCGGTTAATAATCTTGCTAGTATCCCGGCGGAAATTGGTCAGTTGACTAATTTACGTTACCTTGATATTCACGCTAATAATTTACGGAAATTACCTGAAGAAATTTGGAATTTGTCCGAGTTGGCATATTTAAATGCCTCCTCGAATTTACTTGATGCTTTCCCGAAACAAAACTTTCATAGTGCTAGTGTTTCTAGTACGGATACGTTGTATAAATTAAATGCTGCCGCTGCCGCGTTAGCAGTGGCTGAATCGCCACAGAAAACCAAAACCACTAGTGAATTCAGTGCCGATTATGAGCTTAAATTCGCTCGTCGTCCTTCGGAATTCTCTATGGCATCAAACGCTCTCTCACCTATGGAGACCTCACGTCGTGGGTCTATAGTGCCACCTCCTCTATCTTTAACGGCTTCGCCGAAAATGGGGACTATCAGTGATGCTACGTCACCCCCTAATCAACATTTTAATAATTCGGCGCGATCTTCACCGCTGTTTAATAGTAATAATAACCCAAGAGTACGCTATAGTATGGTGAATTCCTTACGGGTGTTACTCTTGGCGGACAATCGACTGACGGACGACTCATTCGAGGAGATTTCACTCCTTTGTAGTCTGCAGGCATTGAACATGTCATACAATGAGCTAGTGGATATCCCCTATGGGGCCCTTGGTCGATTAACCCAATTGACTGAACTTTACCTCTCTGGGAACATGATGACCAGTTTACCGGCGGACGATTTAGAGAATTTGGAGTCCTTGGTTGTCCTATACGTAAACGGCAACAAATTACACACCCTGCCGGCCGAATTGGGTAAAATCCCCCATTTGGCCGTGTTGGATGTCGGGTCTAATCAACTTAAATATAATATTAGTAATTGGCCTTATGATTGGAACTGGAATTTTAATTTAGAATTGCAATATTTGAATTTCTCAGGTAATAAGCGACTCGAAATCAAGCGATCTAATTATAATAATCAGTTTGTGTCAGTTCGTGGGTCAGAGATTACGGATTTGAGTGATTTCACCGTATTAGCCCAATTAAAGACATTAGGTCTCATGGATGTCACTTTGACCACATCGTCTGTGCCCGATCAAAGTGAAAATTGCCGTGTAAGAACTTACGGTTCTGAAATTCACAGTATGCGTTATGGTCTCGCCGATTGTCTCGGTAATAAGCGCGATAATTTATCCAATTTCGATATGGTAATTGAACGTTTCCGAGGCAATGAGAATGAAATCATCCTGGGTCTCTTTGACGGTCGTAACGAAAACCCTCAATCGGGGAACCGTGTTTCTAAATTACTCCAAGAGTACTTTGGTAAGGTATTTACTGAGGAATTAAAGAAAATGCGTGATAATGATACCGTCAGTGATGCGCTCTATCGTGCGTTCCTGTCGACCAACAAGGAGATTGGATTAGCAGTATTGACCCCTGCCGACGAACGAGCTAGCGGGGCCCCCTCGGCTCATCGTAGTATTACCGCGGCCCATCTCAATACCAATGATGGCTTCACAGGATCATGTGCTACCGTCTGTTATATCAATGAACAAAGCCTCTACGTGGCTAATGTGGGTGACACCACTGCTATATTAGCCACGGGTGACGGACAGTATCATGTTGTGACCGGGGATCACACATTGACCAATCCAGCTGAACAATCCCGGATCCGAGCTTGTGGTGGGTTGATCTCACCCGATGCTAAATTAGACGGTGTCGTTGGTGTATCGAGAGCTTTTGGGTTCTATAATATTATCCCGTATATCATGACCGCGCCCAATATTGTCGAACGTACGATCTCAGAATCGGATGAGTTATTGATTGTCGCCTCGCAGGAATTGTGGCAATATATGAATCATGAGACCGCAGTAGATATCGCTCGTACGGAGAAGGATGATCCTATGCTAGCGGCTCAAAAGTTGAGAGATTTCGCCATAGCCTACGGTGCCAATGATAAAATCATGGTCATGTGTGTGGCTATAGGCGGGTCGCGTCGGTCTAAACAACAACGTGATAAGATTAAGGCCATCCCTGGCGGTGTTGGAGGGAGTAGCCTCTACGGGAATACCATGGCAGGATCCCAGGGACCTGATGATGATATTTATCCCATTTTCAGACGGAAACGGGATAAATCACTCCTTCCGGAGGATTCTAACCTGGCTCGTCTTGGTGGTGAAGTAGACCCGCCGGTGGGTGAACTTGCTATGGTATTTACCGATATCAAAAATTCTACTATCCTATGGGAAAGTTATCCCACCGCTATGAGATCGGCTATTAAGATTCATAACTCGGTCATGCGTCGTCAATTGAGAATCGTGGGCGGGTATGAAGTCAAGACGGAAGGTGATGCGTTTATGGTATCATTCCCGACGCCTGTATCGTCCTTACTATGGTGTCTATTTGTCCAATCACAACTATTGGTGGCCGATTGGCCCGCGGAAATTTTGGAGTCAACTGAAACCTGTGAGATTGAGGGTGAAGATCAGAATATACTCTATAGGGGGTTATCAGTTCGTATGGGTATCCATTGGGGTACCCCGGTATGTGAAAGAGATCCAATCACGCGACGTATGGATTATTTCGGCCCTATGGTCAATAGGGCCGCGCGAGTTAGTGCTGTCGCCGATGGTGGTCAAATCATGGTATCCGCCGATTTCCTCTCGGAAATGCGCCGATTGGAGATTATCTACAAAAAGACCCAAGAGTCCGGTCAGATGATCTATGAGGCCTACGGTGATGAGGAACTCGGGATGAAGATTACCAAGGGCATGAAGATGTTGGAATCCGTAGGATGGGTGGTTAAGGAGGTTGGTGAAAGCAAATTAAAAGGGTTAGAAAATCCTGAATTTTTATCTATGGTCTCTTCAACGCAATTAGCCGATCGGATGTCATTCACTACACGAACCAAAAACTCAAACGAAACACCGAAGGAAGATAATAGCTCCTCCGCGTTTTTCTCCAATCAGCGAAGGTTGTTATTCGGGGGTGAAATTACCTTAGAAGCCTTAATAACCTTCCGTGATTTGTCATTACGATTAGAAAATCTTTGTTCGAATCTGAATGGTAGTAAGACAGTCGGCACAGTTGTAAAACATAGCGATACCCCTTTGGCGCCTAGGAAATCAACTAAATCTCTGGGTTTGGCATTAGTGGCTCGCAGTGAGGCCAATAAGGAAGAGCACGATTTCGCGCTATTACTGGAACACATCGTGACCCGAATCGAGAACAGTATATTGAATATGTATGTGCGTATGGCAATCAATCGTTCTGAGAATAAGCCGGGGATTATATGGGATAAGAGTGCCGAACCCATTTCGGTCGATTCCATTATGGGATTATTGAGTGGATTGTCGTTGAAGTTGGAAAAGAAAAGGAATTTAGAGGGAGACGGAGATAATGATTATGATGTTTAACCGACTCTTTGACTTCGTCTCGAGAGTTGGTCAAGGCAAAGTTTAGTAATTTTTGATTCTAACTCTTGAAACTGATTAAAAATGTTCATTCTTGTTTATTTTCGTCATTCTCTATTCTCATTTGATTCTCAGTCAATTATTATTCTCATCTCATCTCATCTTGTTTAGCGATCCACTTTCCATCATCTTCTGGCTATGATTTCGAATTCGAATAGTTTGATTACATTTCTATTCGATTTTGAAATGGAACCATTATAATCATTTCACTTAGTGTGACATTCTAATATCTATTTATGACAAAATATATAACCTTTAGTTAGATCTATAATAGTAATAGTAATAATCATTGAAGCGTTATCCACTAACCGTTGGGATCATATGCGCCATAAAGTTCTTACGTACCACACTACATTATTACTACTACCACAACTACCACAACCACAACACTGGACGAGTTAACGATAAAGTGATGGAATGAGATCACGACCAAATGTGCCAAGCCCCTTATGGGAGGGTTCCATGAGAATACCAGATCAAACAACTCTATCCGACGTACAGTTCTGGGGGTCTAGTGACCATACAATGCAAGGTTCTTTGGAGGGTGTAGCGTATGTAAATCCACAACTAATCCCAAGATGGACGATTTCTGGTGAAATGATGAAAGTATATTCTGGATCAAGTGATACGGTGTCGTTTTTTGCCAATATGGCCCATGAGGCTAGTAACTATGGTGACAAGGGGTTGGTTCAGATTATCCCTCGTGGACTATTGGTAGCAGTTAAGACTGAGACAACAGTATCATTATTGTTGGTATTTATGGAGCTTACCACGGGGGTCTCCACTACGGGAATATCTACTACGGGAATATCTACTGCGGGGATTACTACTACCAGACTTCAGGTGTATGCAGTTGGTGTGGATCTTGATGAGGGATTAAGGGATTTAATTGTCCTGGCCCAAGTTAAGCTTGAATCTGGTATGGGTCCTCGTTATTGTCAGTTGTCAGAGAGTAGTGAAAAGATAGATTACTTTGGACAGATGAAGACTAAATTGGATGATCCATTCGAGAGACGACAATTGAGGGAGAATAGTAACAATGGAATACCCGTGATGGTTAATATTCTTAACGCTCGTTCCTTAAGGAGACCCGCCCCTTCCCCTGGAGCCGGAATGGGGGCGGGGATTCCATCAATACCTACAACTCCAGCTACAGCTCCGGAGACTCCAATTACATCTTCTACTGGAGATAATGATGCTGAGCAGAGAGTTAAGAGTGCACTACAACGATTAGTTTTAGCGGCACTGCGACTTCGAGGGATATCACGGGATAGTGATGAGATGGAATATAAGTTATTATATACACAGACTTATAAAGCCGCGCTATTTGCCTTGCGGCATCGTTTGAATCCCGGTGAATTGGTTATGAGACCAGTGACCATTGAACAGATGCAAGAAAAAGTGGATAGATTATTGACTGTTTTTTTGTAGGGGAAGGTTGAGGATGGCTGGAAGGTTCAAGAAGGTATATCTGAGATTTATCATTAGAAGGTATCCTTAAAGACTATCTTTGTAATATACCATTACACCGTATTCCTTAATTATTCTCCTTTTCCCAAGATTCCCTGTTTTGGTAGTATTTCTTATCTATCAAGAAGCCTTCCTCCTAACTTCCTAACATCCTAACCTCCTAATCTCCTAACCTCCTAACATCCTAATCTCCTAACCTCCTAACCTCCTAACCTCCTGGGCATCCAGCCTTCCTTTGTATAATAAATATATAAATAATAAATAAAAGTGGCCCGTACTCCAGTCCACCATACTAAGCGCACCCGCGGCCCGCAAGCCTCCGAGGTCCCGAGGCCCAGTCGGGACCAAAACCAAACCTTCGGCGGCTGACCACTTTTGGGCCCAACGGCCGTTCTCTCACCCCACACAACCACCGCCGTCACCATCACCACCGTCACCATCACCACCGTCACCACACCACCGTTGTTGTTGTTCGTTTGAGTCTTTCCCAGGGTCAACGATTTCTTAGTATCGCCGGCTGTGACAGTGACCGTTCGGGTATTCGGTGCTCTTTGTAAGATTGTCCTAGTCTCTTGATCTCATATATATATATATCAGTCTCTCGCTCCAACCTTCAACCCCTTGATTTTTTTGATTTTTTTTTTAAATAGCCCTCTTCATCCTTTTTATATGTTATTATGAACCCGTCGCCGACGACATCTTCCACCAAGATGAATACCTCTAGTCCCGATCTCAGTAGTCTGCTGGACCCCGTGAAGGCGCGACCTAAACAAAATCTCAATTTGGATGAGATCTCCAACGCCATCACTATCGACGATAATGCTTCATTTCAAAAATCATCGTTTAAACTCAAACGGACCCGATCCATGGGAGTTTTAGACGATTTTATTCGCCCCTCGACTGATATCGCTACTCCTATTGAAGAACCTTTTCCCCATTTAAGTGTCGCCACTATCCCCGCGCGGACCTCGAGTGAGAATTTGGATAGATTAGATAAAGTTGAGAATACAGAAATACCTATTGTAGAAGAAGCTCCAATTGTTGAATCTGCCGTCATCGAAGATGACGGCAATGGCAACAACAACAACAATAACAATAACGACGACGACAACAAAGTTGTAGCCAAAAACAACCAAAGCAAATTCTCATTGCATAACGACTCTGTCGTCCCTACTCACGACGACAACGATATCCAATATGCACCCTCAAGACATGTCGATTACCTATCCCATGATTGGAAAGAATCTGATATTTCATCTTCGTGGCGGTATATTGTATTCCGTAAAAAGCGTAAGGATGTTGAAAACAGTGCACGACTCGAAAATGCCTCGTGGCGAACTTGGGCTCAAGCTAAATATAACTTGAAAACCATTAGTCCTGAAAAGGTCAACTGGTTGAAGGATTGTGATATTACTTGGCTCTATGGGCCGTTATGTCGTGATGAGGCTAATAGTAGTACGACCTCGCTTAACGACTTTTATCGCTACAATAATCATGATGGGGTCGTACCGGGTAAAAAACCCATTTTAAAGAAAAAGACCGTATCTGAAATGATTTTGGAGAGTGCACCTATGTTCCCCCAACCTGAATCTCACGATAATAATAATAATAATAATAATAATAGTAATAATAGCAGCAATAACAACAACAACAACAACAACGAATATATAGCATCCCCTATAGTGCAATCACCCGCGCTAACGGCCAATAATGGGCCTTATTTTAACAAAAATAGTATCTTCAATACCACTCCGGAGACATATCATGTTTACGAGGATACCAGCAATGATCGCGAGATGAGTTCCCCGTTAAATAATGAAAACACCCCATTATCTTCTCACATTACCTCGCCCTTACATCATAACTACAGCCATATTTCCAACGGCAACAGTGTAACAAATTCACCGTTAATACTGGCTAGTCAAAGTCAGAACCATGTTCATGGACTAATGGCACCCTCAGCAATTTCTCTAAATTCCGTATCATCCGGATCGTCAAATTCTCCACTAGTCACGGCGTTACCAGAGAATTTAGTCCTTCACGATAGTGCGGTAACTACACCATTATCGGGATTAGCGCCCGTGTTAACCAAGGCTTTGTCCAAGAAAGTGGATCGCCGTATTCATTTCAATGATCGCGTCGAGCAATGTATTGCGATAAACGTACCTAATTTGAATGATGATCCTAAAAGCCGGGGTGGTAATGATAACTCCTCTGATAGTGATGGCGAGTGTTGGTCGGATAGTAGTGATTCAGACGATTATCGATACTCGCGGTATGACAACCATCATGATAAACACAGATCAGTAGGAAATGAGGATCAAAGTGATTCGGGAAGTGAGTCTGAGTATAGTGAGGATGAGGATGAGGATGGACCAGGTTTATTTTTGTCAGTACGTTCACCTAGTTCGACATCACTACATAAACCGGAATATTTTCCAACTATGGAAACTAATAATAGTAGTGATAATTCTCAAGTCGAGACTGCTATTACGACATCGACAACAGCTACAGCAAAACCGCGACAAATTCAGACGATCGCCTTATTACCAGCAACGACGCTCAAGGCCTGTGTGGATGATATTGTTGAACAACGTAATGTGGAGTACGAGGCTAATTCGGTCGCGTATGCCATGAGCCACAATACTTCCACGCCTCGGAGGTACTTTGACTATAATGTATATGATTACAACAGTGTATATTCCGAGGATAATGCCAATTCAGGAACCCAGATCTACACGAATGTCCCTGTCATAAATGAGGCTGCTATGGCCCCTGTGGCCCCTGTGGCCCCTGTGGACCCTGTGGCGCCATCAAACCCCGAAATGGGGAAGGATAGCAATATCCTAAATACGGATAATAGCGATGATATTGTACTTATGCCGGCGGAATTACTCAATTCTATGGTTAGTACCCCGACCACCACCACGGCGACAATACCATCATCCAAAACACGGTTCCCGGAAAACTATAATAGCATTAACGATGATCTTAGTGATCACGATACCAACGCACCCGTGGTTGGCGTGGCTACGAGGACTAAATCCAATACGATGATGTTGTTCAGCGACAGTGATGAGAGCGAGGATGAATTTATTGAGGATGTCGCCCAACCGGAAAAGGTTCAAACGCCTACCACCACAACAACTGCCCCCACGCTATTAAGAACATCATCATCGTCTTCTTCACGGAACTCACTACCCCTTAATAGTCCCACGGCTGGATCCACCATTTCGACCTCCTTTATCTCGCCCTCAGTCGTTGATGGTAATAGTCATAGTCACAATACGGCCGCAGCGGCCTTATCATCATCATTTCAAAATATCAGCACTACGTCATCACCCAACCCAAATATTAGTAACAGAAATACGTTTTATCCCCTGAGCTATCCGCTAACGGTCGGATCATCTCTCGCTGATCCGTCAGTGAGCTTATCCGAACCTGTTTCGCCAACATTATGTCAGATGCCGGCTTCGGCAGCTGCCACCGCTTCAGCGGTCTTAACCTCGGATCAGCCCTGCTCCTCTGATCAAGATTTGTTAACAGCCTCAGCGACAACGACAACAACGGCAACGGGGCTTGATCAAAGAGATAACCAGATTGAGCATAACCGGGATGGGGATGATTCTGACGAAAGTGAGGATAGATATATAAATAGTTCTGGGAATGTTAATGTTCTAGGGAGGATCAATTCGGCCGCGAGGGGTATGGCTAGTTCAATTTGGAAAACGGGATGGAAGAGGTAAAGAAAACATCTTTCGAGAAAAAGTGGAGAGAGGTGTTTTAGTTGATTGGCGGTTGTCTTTCTAGTCGATTGAAATTTGTCTTTCAATTGATTTATCTTAAAAAGACAATTCCTAAATTATCATTTATTTTACAGTCACAGTCTCTTTTCCCCTCCTCATTAAAAAAAAATATCCACTCTTTTATAAATCATCATTAAATCCCTTATAATCTCACTGATGTCTTCATTTTTAAACTTTTCTTTCTTATTAATATTTTGATCTATATTTATTTATTCTCTTTTCATACATACAATACAAAATTAGCTGTAATAATTTAGTATATATATATATCTTACAATTCGTGATCGACCTCAAATAAGGTATCATTTTCATTTTTATCCTCTTCCGTGATCTGTGTTGATTCTGCCGTTTCCTCCTTTGTTTCTTCCGCCTGGACCTTAATGGCCAATACACCATTTTTTAATACCTGTCCACAGTTCTCAGTACCATCGACGGATTTCAGATTATCAATAAAGTAATCGACATCCTTCAACACCGCTGTACGTTCGGGGCTCTTCCCAATATTCAATATACCCTGATAAGCCGCCAGTAGTTTAGTCTCGTAATTATCGAAAATCACCTTTATGATATCCAGATATACCTGTCTGGGGAGGAATTTAACCAAAACCTTAGCCATAGTATTTGTTTCCTTGACCAAAGTTTGTATATAGTTATTAGGGGTAGTAATGGGGGTGGCCCAGTCGAGTTTGTTCATACTGGAAATATGCCCATTGAGACGATCACTCATGATAGTAGCGAATTTAGTGTAAATTTCCTGTTGGTGGTCGGCCAATTGGCTACGAATCTCATTGAATTGGTTGAGAAGTTTGATTCCCGACGACGAGGCCGCTGTGGTCGAATTATTAGCATTGGCATATGATGAAGATATGGATGATGAGGAATTGGATGCATTTAATGTTGTCGGGGCACCTGTACCCACATTGAACGATGCCGGGAGATGACGTCGACAATATTCACGCATATAAGGTACTAATGTAATTAGCAGATCGAGAGACTGCGAGGCTAAAGCGAGATGTTTGGCCGTAATATGTTTTAATCCAGCGGTCTTGGTGGCGCCCGTCTTTAAAATGAGTGAATTTATCGTAATATTAATCGATTTAAGAATCTCTAATATTTGATTGATAATCTCCAGAGATAGATAAGGGAAGTGTACAATCAATTGTAACATCTCGGAGATTACGGGTAGAATCTGAATCATACCTCCCGGAATGATAAAACTGGAGGTATCCACAAACACATTACGGGGTCGCTGCTTCGATGACGACGATGATAAAGAAACCATATCGTTTTTGTTGTCATTCAGACTATCCTTCAAAGCAGAAGTCCATGAAACAGGGTCATTAGTAGCTGAGGAATAAATATCATCCAATTGTTGCTGTAACTCCAGCGGAACCTCCTCGTCCTTCCATTTATCCGTCTCCAATAACGTGACAATAGTCCTGCCCTGTTCTTTCAGATAAGGGCCCATAAACTGTTTGACCAGATTATTGACCACGGCCTGAAGTTTTACGCCCACTGAACCGGAAATGGCCTCACACTCGGACAAGAAGATACCATTGAGGACATAAAATCGTAAAAATTGGTCAAGTGAACCCAGGAGGCCAATTTGATCGCGACGAACGTTGATGACACGCACAATACGGTCATGTGTGGACTCAATGACCTCATCGATAAGTTCACGAGTGTTTATTACCATCATTAACGAGGGGTCATCTTCTAAAATTTGGGGCATGGATGAGATAGTATCCAGGAGCAGTTTTTGATGCGTGGAAAGTCGTCTCAAAAGCTCAGACAGACTGGTGTAGATATTAGTTAAAACATCTTCAAAATCGGCCGCAGAGAGCGCTCGTAGGCGCGCAGCGAGATTAATACTGCGTTCAGCGGCTGATCGACCCGATAACTTACCCGCAATGGAGGATATTGACGACGAAATCGACTCGTTATCATCATCGCCATTACTGGGTAAATTCATCTTGATTATATCACGAGATTTCTTCATAACGGACTCACGGTAGGATTTGAAGGCGTCCGAAATTAAATTAGACCGGAAGAGCCCATTAATGTTTTCGACTAGCGATTGTCGGAAATTATCGGACACCGCCGCATAATCATTATTATTATTATTATTATTATTATTGTTTTGACGATTAGACTTTTTATCCAAGACCTGTAACATTCTCGTCAATGACGTCTCGGGACTCACCGAAGTCAAATAGTCATCAATATCGCCCAGTAATACATCGACAAAATTAGTACTGTATTTACGTCCGGCGTTGGTTCGCAGTTCACATAGACTCTCACGAAGTTCCGACAAACCCTGAACGGAACGTAGATCGACCAGCGGCGTCTTCCAATCAGTGACACCAAGATCAAGTCCACAGGTGGGGGTGGCGCGATCGTTACCCTGGATGAGATCCTCAGTGATATCAATTAGGTCCACGCATCCCTCCAGTTGATTCGAAAGGTAAAGCGATTCAGCATTATCCGCCAGATTCATGACTAGACTGATCTGATTAAGTGATTGTTGAAGTTTATCCACATTCTGTTTGCGTTGAAGAAGTTTGAGGCTCTTAATACCCGAAATAGCCTGGCGTTGATCTAGGGCATTAAGGTCGTTACGCAAATTCTGGATTCTTTCAACGGTATGCTCAGAGTCGGCATGAATGGTTCTAAGTTCATCCAAGGTGGAGAAAAATGTTTCAGAAGCCTTGGAGATTTCGTCGATTAAGTGGATCTCTACTGTGTCAATGTACCATGATAACTTTTCCTGGAGGATGGCGTTGTTGGCCAGGACTTTACGACTAGGATCATCGTTTTGCACGATAGATGCGTTCTCACTAACGACGTCAAAGATCCGTGGATTATCTAATTGGAAATCATCATCGAAGAAGACCTTTGGTACGGTGGTTAAGGGGGCCAATGTGGATGACGATGATTCAGGTGATGTAGACGATTCAGGGGTGGATACACCTGAATCATCCACTACACCCGTGGTCTCTTTTGAATTCACAAATGAATCTACGGATAATCCCTTAATTGAGCAATACCTATCAAACACATTACCAACCTCGGACAGATATTGGCCGAATTCTGCTTTTTTGACTTTAGTAATTTTCGTTAATGTTACAGGAGGGATATCCCTTAATGTGGGGGGTTTATAACCACCACCTGTACCCGCAAGAGCCGTGGATTTTGATTTCACGTTAACCGAACCCGGTACTTTCAAATTCTCAATGTTCCGAACGGTACCATCGACAATCTCACTAATGGAGTTTGCACCTAGCGTTCCGGGGGTAACTCCGGGGGTAATTCCGGGCGTTTCTCGTCGATCCAAGGGTTTACTAAACCCGTTATTTAAGGGTGTTCCACGATCACTGGAGATACTGGCGCCACCGCCTCCACTCTGTGAAAGTAGACTGTTGGTCCGTTTATGGTGACCGGCGGATAATGATTTGGTCGAGAGAGTAGGGGGTTTAGGTTTTGACAGGCTCACATCATCAATATTTCCAATTGAGGATGATTCCCCGTCCTTGGGCCTGGAGGACTCAGATGACGCAGTACTCATGGCCTTGACGTTGGTTGATTGTCGTATAACGGTGAGGTTGTTGCGGGACTACGTTGGTGATGTGGTGTGTGTCGCTTGTCCCAACGTAGTTATTGTAATGATGATGGTAATAATGATAATAGACAAGAATTACTAAGAAGAAAAAGAAGAAGAAGAAGAAGAACAATAATAATAATAATTAAGAATAAATAAAAATAGCTAAAAGTACAGAATAACTGATAAATAAATATAAATATGGCCATTGATCGTATAAGCCGGCAACATCGAATATGTTGTGTCAATCACAGGCTGAACCCCGTCAGCTCCAGCCGATTTCACCCAACGTTTGATCCAACCTCCACGGTTTAGGACTGGGACAAACCTCCTCTAAACTATCTAGGCTGTCGCTCGCTACCGGCCCAGATGGCAATTTCTACGCCCGTCCTGGCCTCAATGACCACCCGGGCCATCTGAACCCCGGTCTCGTACACGGTAGATTCCACTTGGCGCAGTCGGGCGTGGTTATTTCCCAACCGAGTAACGGCTACTTCAAGTCGGTTGGCGTATTGCGCAAGCGACGCATAGGGGTTGTTGTTGTTGTTGTTGTTGTTGTTATTATTATTGTTGGAGTTGTTGTTACTGTTATTGTTGTTATTGTCGGAGTTGTCATTATGTTCTACTTGGCGGTATTGCGAGTAGAGTTGGGAGCTATGATCTGAACGATCTGACCGATCAAAAGTACCTTGTCGGTTCATGATTATTTAGTTGTTACTACAGTTAAAATTATGGTTATCACCAACCGCCTTAATCTAGGCTCAGGCGTGACAATGCAGTAATCAACGGAATCGACGGTCGGTTCATGTTGGAGGTGCCCAAGCGGCGCAGACGTTGGCTAAAGCGTCATCAAAGATCCGACTGCAGGACTTTTACAAAGCTGAAACAAAAATCTCTTCCGTTAGATTTTCTGTTCCTTTCTCGTCTCGATTTATACCTTTTTATAGGCTTACCCTTGTCTAAGATGCTGGATATTCAACTTGTTCATGATCAGCTGTTCTCGGCTAATGCAGAGTCGGTGCTCGGTGATCCTCAACTCTTATTAACTACGATCAAATATGCCGTTGAAGCCCCTGACGCTATCGAACAAGCCAAGAAATCTAATTTGGCCTTGTTGTGTTTTTCACGAATCTTGGAATTATCCCAGACGGTATCCTCATTTGGCTTGATTTGGTCTATTGTCGACCAAAGTTTAATCAATAAGTTAGTATCTATCGTCAGTTCCCAGGTCGTTTCTCAACAGCTTGTCAGTGCATCACTTAATGTATTATCGCAGATCCTAATCAACGGCGTAGACTCTACTAAAATTTCCGCCGATACCCCGATTAACACCTACGGGGAAATGATCTTCAATGAAGTTCGTACCAATAATAACTTCTTCCCCTGTTTGATTGGTCGCTTAGTGTCCACCGATTACCAAACGGTAGTTTTCACCTTGCTCTTCATTAATGCGCTATTAGCTAAGATTGTCATCCCACTTAACGGATGCAACGGTCTAATTTTCAAAAAAATGCGTTTAAATGGTCTCTTCAATAATGCTTCGATCGCTATTGAAAACCGACGCCTTGTGTCCTCGTTTGGACCCCAGATTCGTGATTTGCAAACTTTGCTCAAGGAAGTCATGGGCCTGTACGCCGAGCGACCCATCGATATCGCTGATGTTAATGACCCCGAATCCACCACGCCTCAGGCTAATTTGGTCAAACATATGGAGAATCTTTTGGTTCATTTGATTGGTAAAAACCCCTCAGAGAATAATGATGATAAGGACTTGGCATTTGGTACTTCTAATTATATCGAAGTCATGGAAAAGGCCATTAATTGGGAAACTTTGGGCGTAGAGAGTCTTAACGATGCTTTGGGTTTATTTAACGATTCTATTATGTACTCAGGGCTGTTGGATTTCTACGATTTCCTTCATGAGGACGCTATTGTGTTTCGTAAGTTGTTTTTAGAACAAATCGCCTTTGGTGAAAAGCAAACCTATTTCCCAATCTTTCACGCCAGTATTGCCATCTCCAAGATGCTTTACAGTAAATTCCGTTTATCTGATTTAGTCACAGGTCAAGAGAGACAAGAACTCCTACAGGGAAAATCAGCATCATTGTCCATGACCATGAGACAATTCGACAGCAATTCAGCCAGTCTATGTGGGCCGGGATCGTCGTCACAGAACAGTTTATATCGGGTTCCCACATCATCATCTAGTGTACTTTCGATATCTACCACCAATAGTAATGTGGAAGACGAACTTCTCCGTAAGAACCAGATTGATCCGCTGTTTTTCGATTTCACGCAACTGCATTCCATTATGGTCACTTCGTTGATAACACTGTGGAAGGATGCCAATGCAAGAATTGAGGATTTTGATAATTTGATGAAATTATTAGAACTACAATTTGATCTCGTTATTCAATCGGGGGGTGAAAATGATATTATCGGTGAGGTCATCCTTCATATCGATACCTTTAGCGCCAAACTTGAGGCATTTACATATACTAAGTTGCGTGAGATTCAATTCGACATGATCGATAAAGAATATTCCACTTCTTGGGATACCCAGATTGGGGGTATGAAGGAGCAATTCTACCGTGAGTCGTTGGATTTCGTCAAAAAACAACGTATTTCCTCGTTATTGTACGGTGATTATTTCTTGATTGATAGTCCTTTATCAGCTAGTAATAAAGCAGCTGCGGCATTACCTCCAACATCAACTCCCGCTAATTCATCGGTCGCTTCCCTAGTTTCCTCAACCCTCTCCTCAAATTCCCTGACGCCCGTGGCCACTGCCAACGCTATTGATCGTTACGTCTACCTGATCCTTTCGCCCACTAAGAAAACTATTCACTACGATCGATTCGCCGATAAGCCCGTGAACGTGCCTCGTATCGAGGACCTCAAACGCGTGATCGACCTCACCAATATTAGCAAAGTCGTCGCTACGCCCTTGACCGTCAACAAGTCCTCTGAAGTCAACAAAAATCGTGTCCATCTGACTAGCCGGATCCACTATAATAAAATCTCAATCTATGGTAAGGGAGCTCGTGAAACCATCCTGTTGTCATTCCATTCTGATACACCTGAAGTGGCCAGTGAATGGACCGACGGGTTACAGATGTTATTGGGTAAGGGTTGGCAGTTTGATGAGACAAAGGATTATATCGATTTGTTTACTAATTTGAGAATCGATACTCAGTTGTTGAATATTGATAGTGGCGATGTCGAGTTTGCCAAAAGAAGCGGCGCGGGCTTTTCGGAGATTATTGTCAATAAGGAGGCGATCTCCAGAGATTTCTTTTATAATTAAGGAAGGTGGATAGTGGACGGTTGAGGGACGTTGGAACGCTATCTTTTTGATATAAGTCTCTTGAAATAACTCCCCGTTTATATCTTTGATCGTGCTTCAACGCTGATTCAAAAAAATCCTCTTTTCTCTCTTTGCTTTCTCATTCTTCTTTTTAAAATGGCTGTTGATATTATGTTGTTTTGTTTTCTTTTGTGTTTTTTAGATCTTTTTCTGACTCTCGGACGGTTTCAAGTTCCGGGGTTGTACTTTATTTTCTTTTTATTTTCGGGCCTTTTTTAGCCTATTTCTTTCCCAGGCTGTATATACTTATTCCAATTCCATTATGTTATTTATTCTAAACTTTCTATACTTATTCAATCTACGGGTTTTCCTTTTTTGAATTTCAATATTTTGGTATAGTTCAAATTGAATCAAATCGCCCACTTACTACTCTCAATTGGTCCCAACGAGCTCTTATCAAGCCTCATATCTATGGCAACTCCTCCCCAAATAACCCCAAATAACCTCAAATAACCCCAAATAATCCACAAAATGATTCTACCACGCCGCGTGATACGAACCCTTTGTAATATTCTCCTAATTGCTGGGGTATTGTTTGGCATGGTTTTAGTCCTTGGGGCCTATTTCCAAATGCTACCCTCCGTCATGTCATCCTTCCTGCCACTTGGCCAACACCCGCAAGACATCGTTGTCGACGTCAAGCTGTCGACCTGTCTGAAGATTTCAGGTTGTATTCCAGATGTCGGATGGTACAAAGTGCCTAAGGATATCTTTCTCGGATCCAGTTGGACGTCATTGGGATTCCTGTCTATTAAACGAGTGGGTATAAATGAGGTCGCCTCTTATAAATCAGTGGTAGTAGATGTTGCTGTGTTGGATCGAACGAATAAAACCGAGGTTAGTCAGAAATTGCCTACTTTGGTCGCTCAGAGTATCCTCAAATCTAACTCAATTGACAATAGTAAGTCTAAAATAACTGATGATATGGTGTCTAAGAGTGGTTGGAAAGATAAAGGCTATGGTCTATGGGTACGATACGGGCCCTATGTGGCTGATCAAGCCGTAACTTCATTAGATATACTATTTGGTTCTGATGCCTTAGACCCTCGACCTGGAAAATCCTTAAGGGCCGGATCTATCTCCATTGGCGATAAACAACCTCGAATCGTCGTAAGTCAGGGTTTCAAGACTAAAGAGCCCACTGTGCCCAAATTGAAAATCAATAAGGGTGGCAAATACAAAATCCTTCAAGTAGCCGATTTACATTTCTCTACAGGTGTAGGCGTTTGTCGGGATCCTTTCCCGGTAGAAAGTGGTGAAGGCTGTGAGGCCGACCCGCGCACGCTCCAGTTTCTTAATAAGGTCTTAGATGACGAGAAACCTGATTTGGTCGTCTTGACTGGTGATCAGGTCTTTGGTTCTGATGCACCAGATACTGAGACCGCTTTGCTCAAGGTCGTGGCCCCCTTTATACATCGTAAAATCCCCTATGCTATGGTTATGGGAAATCATGACGATGAGGGTAGTATGACGCGGGAACAAATCATGACTTATGTTTCCAGTCTACCCTATTCTTTGTCAAAGGTAGGTCCTGAAAATATCGATGGGTTTGGCAATTACGCTCTCAGTGTAATGGGGCCCAAGTCGGATAATTCCGCCATGAGCCTCTACTTCCTGGACTCACACAAGATGGCGCGTGGTGCCAAGTTTCGCGGTTATGACTGGATTAAGGAATCGCAGTTTGATTTTCTACAACGCGAACGCGAACTTCTTGAGTCCTCAATTAAGGAATATACCCATATTCATCTCTCGATGGCGTTCTTCCATATCCCGCTCCCTGAATACAAGAATACCGGCAACATGAACCGTATTGGTGAATATCGTGAGGGGTCCACGGCGCCTAATTATAACTCCGAAGGAAGATCCCGATTGGCCGAATTAGGTGTTAGTGTGGTCAGCGTAGGTCATGATCATGTTAATGACTTCTGCATGTTTGATACTATC
The DNA here is from genome assembly GCA_030560865.1 of Nadsonia starkeyi-henricii. Classification (NCBI taxonomy): domain Eukaryota; kingdom Fungi; phylum Ascomycota; class Dipodascomycetes; order Dipodascales; genus Nadsonia; species Nadsonia starkeyi-henricii. Next base: position 56,942 of record JAKTWC010000063.1, read on the forward strand.
GATAAAGGCGGTAAGGAATCCAAAATGTGGTTGTGTTACGGCGGTGGCGCCGGTGAAGGTGGATACGGGGGATACGGTGGCTATACTAGAAGATTAAGAGTCTTTGAGATTGACACTGAAGCTAATCGTATTACCTCATGGAAGAAGATGGAAAGTTCACCAGCCGAGCCTTTTGATAAACAGGTCTTGGTCGAGGCCGGTGAGGCTATCTGGACGTAGGAAGGTTGTTCTTCTACTTGAGGAAGGTTTTTCTACTTGGTTTTTAAAGTTGGCTTGTTTTCGCTTATCTCTCTGTTCTCTTTTCTTATTTTTATCCGGACGTGATTGTTCAGTTCAATCACTCCCCCTCAATCGTTATTTATTATGTTGTTAGTTGGTTTTATACAATGTGTATTTTATTCTCAAATAATGCGTTTATTTCATTATTCATGTAGTTATCCATTTTTTTTTATTAATACTATACTACTGCTATGATTAAGGCTGCTCCCTAGGTTGTTGATTTGAATAATTTTTTTATCCATATAAATGTTGTACCTTTTGTTACTTTTTTCAAATCAATGTTACTTCCTTCGACAACTGGAGTCACTTTTAACTTGGCTTTACCTTTGGTATGGTGATTACAAGGAGCGTTAATTACGGACGAGCGAATATCAATTAAATCTTGTAAGCAACGGTCAAAACAGGATTTAGTTGAGAAACTTATTTCTGAGATTCGACGGCTAAGCTCTTTTGCTGATTTCTGAAACCCCGCTGAGATCTTGTATTTCAGAACATTTCCCTTACTGAGAGGTCGCGGCGGTTCAAGTGGTAGTACGCTTGCACCAGCTGCCATAAAATTACGAACTTTTTCATCAAATTCAATTGCCCTTCTTTGAACGGCGCTCATTACTCGCTTTCCTTTAACGGACGATTGGTAGTCATGATTGTGAAAATTATTATCTTTTTTTTGATTTCTGAAGTTTAGGTCTTCCCATTTTGTAAATTCTGGTATGTAATCATTATCATTACTATTCTCATTGGTAGCCCTATGGGAAAACCCGGTGGGTGAAAGATTCCGATTTTGATTACTTGTACCGGAAATTATGTACGAATTTGTATTTATACTGTGATTGTTATCGTCATATAAGTGCCAGTTATTGCGGTCATTATAAGACCCGGCGGGTAAAGAGTTCTCACCTCCATTATTTTCCCGACAAATTGCGTACAGATTTGATCTGCTGTTATTATAGCTATTATTTAGAGGTATACTGTTACGACAGTGTAAATTATTATTAAACTCATCGAATGAGGCAAATAGATTATCATTATTTGCTTCATTATTCACTTCATTCATCATTTCTGAAAAAGTTCTTTGATGGTAATAATGGTCATTAGAGGGTCTACTACCGGTAGTATAATTATCGTAAAAGGACTGGGTGGGTGAAGGTCCCAGGTAGCTGTGTGTTTCCCCACTACTTATTCTGTTTTGGTAGGACATTGTGGATCTATTATTGTACTCGTTATTATTGTTAGTAGTAGTAGCCTCTTTTAGTGAATTACTTTGATGCTGACTGATTCTATCGTATATTATATCTGCGGTTCCTCTGTGAGAATTATCACCATCATTCCTAATCCCTCTTTTATCGTCGTAGATTGTAAATTGTGCCCTTTCACTGAGGAAGCTATGGCCATAGTCTTCTTCGTAAGATCTAGATTTATTATCAGTCATTATTGATATATTATCCGCTCTTATAATGGTCGTAATTGGATTTTTCTTCTTTAAAGTAAATGAAAGGGTTAAGTGCTAAATGGGTTCTAAATGTCACTGGGACATAATTTATACCATTATTGGGACTATTGGAACTATGGAAAATGAGATTCGCTTACTGGTAAACTGGTGTTATGAATATAGTGAGATAGGCAAGCCTATTTAACTAGCATAATAAAAATATATGTTTTTATCGAATGAGTTCCTTCATTGGTCGCGTTGTGGGCTACGCAAACCGCCAATAGCGCTTAATTGAAGAACCACAACAGTTTTGGATATGCTCAAAGCACAAACTACTATGTTTAAGAGTATGAATTAACATTTGTGATAGCTGGTCTGTTGTGGCTCTACACCATTCATATTTTTTTACATAATCGCCCCCTTTTAGTGCAACGTCTATAAATATCAGCTCTGTGGTATTACAGTGGCATATATGAGATAATTTTTAAGTATTTTCAGCCAAAAATTCGGCTTAGTCCACGGGCTTCTCCATTTTAAGCGCTCGACCCGTATATTCAACACAACCCTTTTCAGTTGTTTACAAGGCTGGGGTTGGGGTGCGGCGCCATCCTTATCGTGTTGACGCCGGAGGTTCGCGTTCTATGGTTCCTCATGCCAACCTCTTTTTTTATTCTTAATTTTAAACCATTCATCTTCTTCTAATTTATAATACTGTATAATACTGTCCAAATGAATTGAATTAATCTCAGTTGATAACCCAACTAGATAGCCAATATTACTGTGCTCATCCCAGACCCAGGACTGTATCCCATTTCAGAATATTGAGAAATCACCTCCCGTTCTTTTTATTTTTGTAAGGCTTGTTGTAAGTACTAGAAAAAGTTTGATTTATCCTACAATTAGCTAACCAGAAATTAAAAAATATATATTATAGGTTGAGTTTGAACTCATATCCAAGAAAAAAATCTTCTGTAAATGAACAAGCTGAGACTTTGGGGGGAAGTCTACTTTCTGATGCATTTAGGCCACCCCAACCTTCACCGCTTCGTCAATATATTTGACAATTCTACTTCTATTAGAATATATATGCATTATATGCACAATAGTGAGCTATACAATTATATAGATTCATATCATAATGAGATGCCAGGTGGAGATCAAGTCGGTAAATGGTTAACTCAGTTAATATCAGCCACGTCCTATATGCGAGAGAACGGCTACGCTCACCTCGCCATATCACTTCATGATATCCGTTTAGATAAGGATATGGATATAATTCTAATTTTGAGTTTGTTTAATAGCTTAATGTGAAAAAAGATACAGATCCTCAAACTCTGGTTATCGGCAGTTTCGTTATTTTACCGATTTATTCGGCACCATAAGCTTCAGTTCTCAAACTAGAGATTCGGCCCGAATGACTGATATCTGGTGATGTGGTATCGTGTTTTACGCTTTATTAGCTGCTAATATGCCCTTGGATAAACTATACACTGAGGGTTTTGTTACATGTTCCCGCTATGAGGATACGAATAAGAATAGGGGTAAGGTTAATAGAAGTTATACAGATGAGTACGAGGGACACGAAACCTTTTTAAGGGAATAGGGTATTCTATCACTCTATAATTTAATTAATAGAACCTCGCTTTAGTTTAAGAATGGTAAGGTGGGCAAGAGGGCCGGGGCCCTATTCGAGCCCGTGAAACTAGTTTTTCAAAGTTAGAATTTTGATGGTTCCGTAGGGGTCACCATAAATTACGTCTCTTCCTATAATTATTATCGACTTGTCATTTTGGGGTGTTATAAGGTATATATTCTTTCAGGTAATGGCCGTAGTTCATAATATTACAATATTGCCGATAAAAAAGCACCAAATCAATATTTACCAAACAAAAGATCCATATTGGTTATTGGCTGATCCATCATAAATGGTGGTGCGGTTACCCGGGCCTTGATGCAGGCGTGCCATCTAGCCTTTGATGGTTACTTCGGATACTCCAATATCAGAATTTCGTCTTATTAACCCCACAAATAACGCTAATTCAGGCTTGATTAATCATTTTATATTTTGATACAAAGGTGTGATATACAGAGTCATTGACTACCCCAGCTGCTGAGTATATCTACTGTTTCATCTAAACTCTGACCCTACTATTAAATTTTTCAAAGGGACAAATCTGATTCACATACGTTCCCCTTCACTAGAGAGAAGACCGACAACCCACCCCAACCACCAAATCAGGCCTCAACTTAATAAAGTCTACTTTGATTATTGGAGAATAAGGTTATAGCCTGGTTTATATTAGCTTTTAACTCTCATACCTGTCTATATTCATGACCTCACAACGTACATTATGAACGAGTATCAACATCTTACCGCGCGGTATCATGAAGCTGAGGGTCTTATACGACGCGAACTGACCGTGGTCCAATTGAAATCTGTACTTAAATCACTCGGTTTAGCATTATCGGGGCTAAAGGCCACCTTAATCGATCGACTTATGCATTACTTAAGTACTGGGTACAAAAATCAAGATACACAACGGATCCATCAAGTTCATCTTTTGATTGAAAACGCTCGTGGTGAACTCCCCTCACTACGACCAGTATACAATAACTATCAAAATAATGATTTACCGCATCTGCGACCAGGTTCGGGTTATCCAAGTCCATACCAACAACAACAACAACAACAACAACAACAACAACAACAACAACTAGGTTCTAGTTACTTACATGGGAACCCCAATAGTAACCGCCAGCCCGTGCCTTCTCATTTAAGTCATGCTTCCAATTCAACCCATTCAAGACTCGGATCGGCGTCTTTGACCCATATCGTATTTGTGGGAAGTCCCTTCTATGATCTACAAAGGGCGTTATTGGCGCCATTCTTATGCCCAAAGTCATCTGACAATCGAAATGGAACAACTGTACAATTTACTCTAACCGCCGATGAATTAACCAAAGTTGCAAGCAAACTATTTGGTGTGTATCTATTGGCGTGTCCTTATGATAATTTAACATCGACACGACGTTCCCAGATTGGGTTCCCTCCTACGACTGAGGCTCATCTTAATTCTAAACCCGTTCAGGCGAATTTCCGTGGTATCAAAAATAAACCCGGTACCACCAAGCCCGCCAATTTATCCCCTTATCTCAATATGAATGGTGAGATAAACCGATTACATATTTCCTTCGGGCATGTGAAACAAGAATACACATTTTCAATTTGTTTAGTTAAATTACACACGATTGACAGCCTAGTTGAGCGGGTTCGCGCTAATCCTCATATTGAAGCTAATACCACCAAGGAGCTAATCAAACAGTTGGAAGGAGATGATGAAGATTTAGTATCATGTGGTACGAATTTATCGCTCAAGTGCCCCTTATCATATGGTAGATTACAAGTTCCCATTCGTTCGATCTGTTGTCGACATGTTTCCTGTTTTGACGCCGCCTCTTATATCATGTTACAAGAACAACATCCTACTTGGCTCTGTCCGTTGTGTAATAAAACCATAAAGTTTGCTGATTTGAGTGTGGATGACTACTTGATTGAAATCTTGTCCAAAACCAAGGAGGATGATGAGACTATTGAGATTCAACCGGATGGTACTTGGGTGGTTCGTGAAGAAAGTTCCGATATGGAAAGCTCACCAGAACCCGAGTCTATGCGACGCAATACGGGGGGTAACCCTCCTATGAAGCGTGAAAAGTTTGATGACGGGTCAGATATTGAAATTGTAGACCTGGATGATGATGAAGTGTCTGATATGGTAGCAGTTGAAAATAATGCCGCTCCTGTCTCGGAATTTGTGGGTAATGCACCGGCGTCTATTGACGAGGTTGCTGTCGCTAATAATAATGATAATGATAATGATAATAACAGTAAGGAAATGGTACCGGCGGACGTTTCGATGATGAATGATAGCGTTGAAAATATTGCCAACATTGGTGTCATTACAAATACTAGCCCGGCTTTTAATAATACTGACGAAGCCAACGGGACCAACGGGCTATTTGGTTCAAATACTACCATGCAACAAGATCAAAACACCAGTCATACAAACCTGGCAAACGGTCAAACATATAATAATAGTAGTGACACTGTTATTTCAAACGACACTAGTGACCCTGCTAATAATTTTTCGTTGGATCCTTTAACATTTTCTTCACCGGCCAACACAATTGTCAACTTAGGTACGGGGGTTGCCCCTGTGCAACTTCCATTGCCTTACTCGGCTCCCATAGATTCATTTCTGCCCTCTGCTGATAAAACAATAGTTACAACGCCGACCCCTGTGGATGCACAAAGGGAAATAACTTTACCGTCGTGGGATCAGTCCACGCTATTTGGGCGCAGACCGCCCGTTCCAGCTGTTCAGATGGGTAATAGGGTGAATGGAAGCAATGGTGGAATAATTGATAATATTATGAATGGTATTGTCCCTGATCTAACTAATGGTATTTTGGACGCTAACGGTACTACTAATAATAATGACTCGGTCAATAACAACGATAATAATGATAACAATAATCCCATTACAACGCAACCATTCGACATCAATGGGTTATCAGGATTAACAAATGGAGGTGACAATCGGTTAAATCAGCTAAATCAGCATAGCGCCGAGCTAAACGCTATTAACCAGCAACTGGATGAAAATCTGAATAAGCAAGAAGAAGTCTTCACCTCTCTTGCTAAAGTCCGAGAAGCCAAGGCTGGAAATATAGGGTCAATGACAGCGTCATCCGGTCAAAATGGTTCGTTCGACCCTAATTCCGTTAGTCAGATGCCATCATGGACACAAAGTAGTCTGGCCAGGTTAAATTGTAATAATTCACGATTATCTTCGGCCGGTGCCCCGCGGGGGCCTCGACCTGAATTCCAAAATTCTAATTTCAATGCTTATTCTACCGATAATTCAGTATTTGGTTATAATCAAAATCATAATCAGTCTATTCCGAACCCGCCGATTCGGTTGAGTAACGGTATGTCAAATCAAAGTCCACCAATTCCGCCTGCTCATAATTCGAACCAAAATCAAAATCAAAATCAAAATCAAAATCAAAATCAGAGCTTTGGTGAAGGTTACTTTCCTAACTTTCAACCCCAACAGGGGTCACCGATTAATCAGAGTATTAAACCTGTAATCAAGCCTGTGGTTCAACAACCTCAGTCACAGGCATCTACGCTGAATCAGGCAACAACGCCTACGCATAAACGGCCAGTTGAGGATGTGATTGATTTGACGCTCAGTGACGATGAGGAGCCGCCGAATAAAAGATGAAGGTGAAATTAATGAATGAATAAATATATGAATAACCTATTATGCGTTTTTGTAATTTTTATTATTACACTGTATAATAAATAGATTTTCTTTTTCTCTTTCTTTCTTTTTCTTTTGCTTCATTATCTGGGTTTTATACATATCATATTTTAGAAAGTGTGTGGCCAATGTATTAATAAAAGCACATTTACGTAGAATAATCTAATGACCTATAAATTCCTACACATATCCGGGTTGTCCGATAGCGCCTCGGCCAAAGAAATCGGTCACAGTCATAAACTTCATTTCGCTATCTTCCAGGGATACCTTAAACAAATCGTGACGTACACTGATATCTTCGTGTGATCTCGTTATAGCTTTGATGGCTTCCATATCAGGCAAACACACGGGACATTGTAAGGTCGATCTAGCATGTTTACTGTCAAGTATCGACGGCTCATTCAAGCATCTTTGATGATAAGAGTGCTTGCACAAGAAGTGAACTGCCGGTAAGTCCATAGTAGTATTACAACCCGTGCATCTTGTAGACTGAATAGTCGTGGGGTCCGTTGTCAATTTTACAATTTCGGCCCGTTTGGTTTCCGTCTCAGCCTTATAACTCTCTCGCAGTAACTGGTTATTTTCAATGTCGGTTTTTTCCTTCTTAATAATTTCCAACAAATAGTCACGTATGGTACCGATGTATGCCACCGTATTGACCGCTAGGGCCTGTACGACCTGTAATGGCGACATAAGCTTTTCTTTCCTAATAGTATTCAGCACATTTTTTAATTCGGCCTCGCCCACCTCGTTGAAAATTTCCTGTGAGGATACGAAAAAGCTAAGTGCAATCACGTAGAGCTCTTTCTCATCTTGGCCGAATTTGTGCAATACGTTCAGCGCGCCCTGGGTATCACTATTAATCACACAGGCCCGGAAAATATCTAATTGGTACCCATCAACATCGCGCGCCAGTAGTTGACCTTCAGGGAAATCGGCTAAATGTGACAACAAAAGTAAAGTGGTGATATCCATTTCGGACTTAAAATCCTTACCGAGGGTCTTAGCCTTAGATTCCCATTCGGCCTTTTCAGTGGGGTCGGATGCATTGGAGGCTAGTTCTAAGTACATTTCAAACAACGTACTCAAAAGATCACTCTTGTCTTTGCTATTCCCGCCGAAATAATCAAATTTAGAAATACAGGCTTCCAAGAAAATTATAAACTCGTTCGGATGGTTGAGGAACGATGGGAAGATTATTCGGGGTTGTGGGGGTAGATAGGTGGGCTCGTATGATTTGGATGAAGCGTTCGTCTCAACGTCTTTGGCGGCTTCGTCACCAATTAAATGGGGGGTCATGTAGCTCATAAAGGCGCGATAACTTTGCATAACAGGGGCAGTAATTGATGATGAGTTGTCAGATGTGGTTTCGTCTTTGTTTGTAATTTCGCTACCAATTTTCATGCCGGGGACATATTTCCCTGTGAATAATTCAATTAATATGGCGGTGGTTTCGTTAGGGAATGAGTCAAGTAATACGCGACTATGGTTGATCATAATATGAAGCACATCTTCCGCTTCTAACTTGACAATAAAGTTCAAACATTCTTTAATATTACCAATATCATTTAATTTGATCTTAACCGCTAACTCATTCTCGCCGTAATTTTCCGCCAAAATCGCTGCTTCGGCAGAATATCCACTTTGACGACAGATTTTAACCACGGCATTAAAATCCAAAATCTTTGAATCGTGCATTGTACGAATATATTTATTTAAATTAGTGGTATCCCCCAGTCGTGTATAACAGTTGAACAACAAAGTTATATGATCCCTGGTAGCCAGTTTCAATTCATGCAACGTTTCGAGGTACTTGGGCAATGAGTTAATACGGGATGGGTCACTATATTTGATAATAACCTCGCTAGTTCCATCCGGTGTAATGGACTTTACATAATTATCCATCGCTGCCTCAAACTCACCCTTATTGAATAAGTAATCGCCGTACTTTTTACGAATCTTGAGAACCTCATCATCATCCACTGATGGTTCCGCGGATGCTATTTCAATGGCTAAATCATAAAGATCTCTTTGAACCAAAGTATCCAATTGGATATTGATATCTCGCTCGTGAATCCGATAAAGAATGCCATCGGTACCCAAAAGGTAGAAATCGCCCCAAATCATAAACACATCCTTGACAGCCTGTGATATCTGAGAACTGAAAGCAATATGTTTATGTTGGACGTCTATAATAAGTAATCGGGTAGTTTCGAAAAAGTTGTTGACACTGGATCGGTCAACGGCTAATAGACTGTTGTTGTTATTATTATTATTATCGCCATTATCGGTATCATTGGATCTTCCAGATGTAATAATAAATATGTACTTGTTGTTTAAAAAATATAGTTGTTTTTTCGGCACGCTAAGGGCAATGGAAGGACCATGACCATTTACAGTATAGTAGCTTAAGGCGTCATCACGGCCCACCAAGAGCTCCCCGTTATCGGTCAATCCCACACAGCCTAGATTGGCGCCTTTACTATTATCTAAAATTCGATCAGGTTTACCCTCATTTTTACCATTGGTCGAAACGGTAATAATTTTGCTAATTGTGGTGACATATAAGGTGACTAAACCCTGAGGATTTTCGTGAAAGGCCAACCCCGTAATAGGGGTTTTACTATTATAGATAAGTCTTTGTCGGAAACCACGATCACGAATAATATCACCCCTTACTAAAATAACGCTGCCGTCACCATAACCGAATGCCAAAATATTGCTTTCCTTTGAAATAGCAAACGCCGAGATAGGGTGAGTATTAGGTCCATTCATTACCGTAACTGTCGATTGGCATTTGGGTTGGTTAGTCTTTTTATCCAATTTTCTCAATGACCATAATTTGACCGAAACCGGTGACCCGAGATTCTCGGCCACGGTTATTAAAATATGTGTACCTGGGATATATTTCATATAAGTAACCATCCAGTCCTTGGGATATGCCACCCAGGAGTTAACTAGACCCAAGTCCTGATTGAAGGCCTTAACCAGGACCCCCTCCGGTTTAGTAACCGAGAAAAACACCCTCTCATCGGCCGCACACACGGCAGATAATGATGTATCTGAATAAAGCAGATTATCCTCGTTTCCGGAGGACGGATCACGAATAGGCGCCCCCTCGAAGAAGTTAAAATTACGCCACTATTTTGACAAGGTTAGTTAATGAATTGTGCCATAGCAATTAGTCCATTCGATAGCGCGCCATCACAGCCACACCACGCAACATAAATACATACCGAACTAAGTGACATAATGGTGGTTAGTCGTCGTTTGTCAACAGTCTGAAAGGCTAGATTGATAACGCAGAGCCCCAGAGATAAGCTGGGATGGTTCATGAAGGTCAACAGAATGGACCTGGCACGTGACTGGCCAAAATGTCCCAACTGAAAAAAGAATGAAAAACGAAAAAATATCGAATTTCGGCCTTTTGTATTACTTTTGAGACCGGATTTTAGTCGATTATCTTCGTTTAATTCAGTTATTTATCATTAAATCAGTATGGCTAAAGCTAAGAAGACAAGAGCCGCGTCCGTCAAGCGTATGGTCAGCGCTAAGGACTCCAGAATGTAAGTTTAGTTGGTATAATGGGGTCATTGGCCCCACCCCCTAGCGCATTTTGAATACTTTGATCTCATAGATACTAACCGTTAATTAGGAAGAAGAACCAAGATAAGGTCGTGAAGCCTAAGAAGGATGAAGAACTCGTTCGTGATATGTAAGTTAGACTGTTATTAGTGTTGTTTTTAGTGGCTACTTTTGAGAATTTTGGTTACTAACCCTCGTAGTCCCCAAGTTTCGTCCGCTCTATTCTTCCAATATAATGAAGCCATTAAGCCCCCCTACCAAGTACTGATCGATACGAATTTCATTAATTTCAGTATTCAAAAGAAGATCGATTTGGTCAGAGGTATGATGGATGCTCTTTTCGCCAAATGTATTCCTATTGTCACTGATTGCGTAATGGCCGAATTAGAAAAGCTCGGTCCTAGATATAGAATTGCCTTAAGATTGGCTAAGGACCCCCGTGTGCAAAGATTAACCTGTTCTCACAAGGGTACATATGCCGATGATTGTTTGGTTAACCGTGTCTTGCAACACAAGTGTTATATCGTAGCTACTAATGATGCTGATCTTAAGAGAAGAATCCGTAAGGTTCCTGGTATTCCCCTTTTAAGTGTTGGTGGTCATTGTTATGTCATCGAAAGACTTCCTGATGTCTTCTAAATACTAGATAACCTCCAAAAAATCATTATCATCATTAAAAAAGTGGTTTATTACGGTAATCTCTATAGGAGATACTTTTTTGTATTATAGTTTACACTCATTTTAAAAATATATCTATAGCGTTCGCTATTTTAAATTAAAAAAAAATTAATTAAATCGTTTATATTTTCATTCAATTACATGGTTTCTAATGTACAAATACGCTAATTCGATATTAGGTTATTTACTTCTTGGCCTTCTTTTCCTTTAAAGTATTAAGGGCCGAAATATTCTGTTGGCCGAAGATAGATTCGTGACTGTTACCACTCAAGACCATTTGAGCCATATTTACAGGACCGTTAGTAATGTACTTGGAGTATCTACCCAGGGGACGGGATAACATATCCTTAAGATTAGCTCTTAAACCTCTAAGTTCATCATGGGTAACGACTTCCTTGTTACCACCCTTATTCTTCTTTCTATTTCTTTGATCGAAACGTTCGATTTCGTCATCAGAGATATCAACGCCTAATTCCTCAGCGGCATCCTTCATCCAGGATGCATTCTTACCTTGACCAGTAGCGGAGATAACGGATTCGACGATCTTTTGAGCACAAGCGACTCTTTCCTTAGCTTGACTAATGATAGAATGATCAACAGCTAAATGCTTCAATTTGGGCACCTTGACCTTATTTTGACTTATTAACTTTCTTAACTTTTGTAAGGGACCAGACGCCTCATCGGGGGAGCATAACAAAAGGGAAACACCTTCAGCACCCGCACGAGCGGTACGACCAGAACGATGGACATAAGTATCAGCAGAACGAGGTAAATGATAATGAACGACATGCTCAACCTTGGGGATATCCAAACCTCTAGCGGCGACATCGGTGGCGATTAAGACAGCTCTATCACTGGCCTTAAACTTTTCAATAGATCTAAGACGTTGCTTTTGAATCATATTCGAGTGAATGGAGATAGCGGGGATATTAAGTTCCTGTAAGATAGGTGTGATACGTTTGACAGCATCGATACTGTTGACGAAAACAATACTTCTACCGGGATATAATAACACAAAGTAGTATAAATATAAATCCTTTTCTTGACTACCACAGTCAATGATGGATTCGTAAATTTGCTTGGATACAGCTTCGGCGGGGTTAGCATCAATATACTTGGGATTCTTTTCACGGAAACCTAACTTTTGTACTAAGAAATCTATCGTTTCTTTTTCTTCGGCCAAATCACCCTCTCTAGCGAAATTCTTTTGTTTCTTGGCCAATTTAAACATCAGACTCTTTTGGAAAGTAGCCGAAAAGACTAAAGTTTGTCTTTGAGTAGTACGACCATCACCTAAGATCTCCATAAGTTCATCTAATTCAGCGAAATGACCATCTTGAACCAATCTATCGGCTTCATCGTAAACCATTACCTTAACCTTCTTGAATAATTTAACCAATTCGACATCTTCCTTGACGAGTTCCATGAATCTACCTGGGGTGGCAACCACAATAGCAGGGTTATGTTCTAATAAACGCTTTTGCTTTTGAATCGATAAACCACCAGTAATACTAATAACACCACTACCAAGAAGAGGGGAGAATTCGGCAACGGCCTTTAAATGTTGAACAATTTGATGAGCTAATTCACGAGTCGGGGCGAAAATTAAACCAGTAGGGGGTCTGACTAATTTAACTAACTTACCATCTTCATCCTTCTTTTCACGGTTAATAGCAGCTTGATCCTGATTAACATTATGCGTTTGTAAATGCTTTTCCAAGATAGCTAAACCGTAGGCTAAGGTCTTACCACTACCGGTGGAGGCCTTGCCGATAACATCACGATTGTTTAAGATTTCGGGAATAGCCAATTTTTGAATATCGGTAGGTTCCTTGAAACCCAAAGTACTTAACCCGTGCATTAGGGAATAACTTAATGAGATACCAGCATCGGACCATTCAGGTAAATTAATATCTTGAGCGTCTTCTTCTAATAAGGCAAAGGGGTTAACATCTTCAGCGACCTTGACTTCTAATTCACGATCGGCCTTAGCGGCCCGCTTATTCTTAGGCTTGGATTTTTCCTTCTTGGCCTTGTCGGCAGATTTCAGTTCAGACTTTTCCTTAGCTTCAGCCTTGGCCATTTCTTTAGCCTCTTCTTCGGCGGCTTCACGAGCCTTGTGGAAGGCCTGTAAGGCGACTTGCTTCTCTTCTTCTTCGACCAAATCGATATCTTCAATATCAACCTTGTAAGACTTGGTGGGGTCGGGCTTGACGGCAGACACCAGGGGTTCGTCGGCAGTGGGTACTTCATCCACGGAATCATCCTTGACCACAAACTTAACAGTACCACTGGAATAGTCAATATCCACACCATCAAGTTCTTCTAAACCCATAAGACCTTCAACGTTATCCACACGTTCAGTCAAATCAATCTCCTTCCATTGTAAATCGTTAGCACCCACGGTCTTCTTCTTGACCAAAGCGGCGGCTGTGGCAATCTTATTGGCTCTCTTGGCCGACTTATCTTGCTTGGCCTTCTTGGCCTTAGCCAGTAGCTTGGGGGGGAATTCAACCTTTCTCTTGACGACCATTTGGGGGATAATTTGGCTATAAGTTGGCTATAATTTGGCTATAGCTTGGGGTTAAATTGGGTTGGAATCGGTATAAAACAAATCGAAAAAATCGAAAAAATCGAAAAAATCAAAAAAAAATCGAAAAAATCAAAAAAAATCAAATGAAACGTCCCAATTGATGTTAGGGTTTGTCCCCCAATAAGGCTTACCCGGCCGCGCAACCCGGCCAAAATTCTTTGGAGTTCCAAAGCCAAAAAACGAAGAAAAAAAGCCCAAAAAACCAAAAAAAACCAAAGAATCGAAAACTCCCTTTTTTCCTCCCGGTTTTCTTCTGATTCTTCTTCTTTTTTAGATCCGTATTCACAATTAAATAAAATGGGTTTCTCTAATCTTTCTTCTGCTGCCGGTATGTTGTTCATGGTATATATTGGGCATTGAATTATTAATTAATTATTAAATCTCCGCTATGTTTCGGGTCTAATTGGCACGTTGCTTTTGGTGATTTAGTCCCGTGGTTCAATTGTCCAGCGGTAGTTGCTGGCCTTAATTTGCCCAATTTTTCTATATTTTAGTCAATTCATTTTGCTAACTTTCTCTCGCAGGTCTTTCCGCTCTTGACTCTTACCTTGCCGATAAGTCTTACATCGTTGGTGTTGAAGCTTCCCAAGCTGATGTCGCCGTCTACAAGGCCGTTGGTTCTGCCCCTGATGCTAAGTTCGTTAACGCCGCCAGATGGTACAAGCACATTGCCTCTTACGCTGCTGAATTTGAAACCTTAGCTGGTGACAAGTCCGCTTCTGCCGAATCTTACGGTCCTGATGCCGCTGCTGCCCCCGCCGCCGCCGAAGAAGATGATGAACTTGATCTTTTCGGTTCTGATGATGAAGAAGTTGATGAAGAAGCCGAAAAGGTTAAGCAACAAAGACTCGCTGAATACGCTGCCAAGAAGGCCGCTAAGGGTGCCAAGCCCGCTGCTAAGTCCATTGTTACCCTTGAAGTTAAGCCCTGGGATGATGAAACTGACCTTGAACAACTTCTCGCTAGCGTTAAGTCCATTGAAATGGACGGTCTCGTTTGGGGTGGTCACCAATGGATCCCCGTTGGTTTCGGTATTAAGAAGCTTCAAATTAACCTTGTTGTCGAAGATGATAAGGTCTCTATTGATGAACTTCAACAACAAATCGAAGAATTCGAAGATTACGTTCAATCTACCGATGTTGCTGCTATGCAAAAGTTATAAGCTCCCTAATATAATATCATTTTATGTTTAATCTTATATCTGGAAATTTTGTAATACTTATTTAATCAATATATACATATATATTTACCCTTTTTTCCACAAAATGTTTTAAGCATGGCGGAAGACATCATTCTTAGCTAATAATCCCTTAATCTAGCCAAAGGAAAAGATATAACCTCCAGATAAAGAACACTACTAATTTGTTTGCTTTGGTTCTAGACGAGTGAGTTCCAATTCTCTCCTTTAACCTTTAAGTCCCCGTTGGTATTTACTCCTTGGTATTTACTACTTAATACATAAGTAAAACAGTTTCCACTGACAAATACACCAAGTTTACCATGGAATTATGTCTCTCAGCTAACTTAGAGTAGGTTTCGTAATCCTCTCAAAGCTGAGGTTTTAAGACTCTGATTTTCTCGTATTTCAGAGTATATTTTGTTTTTTTGTTTAATTTTGTTTTTTTTGTAAGTTTATGATGCAGACCTTAACTTTGTTATGCAGATTTAGAACAATATTGAAAAACAACTATTTTTACAAGAGCATAGTAAAGATAAAAAAATATTAAAAAATTATATATATATAGGTTTCTCTTAATACTGCATACACAGAAATATTGATACAACAGCTAACTACAACATCGCTATAACAACCAAACAAGCTGGTAATTTCCAAAAATTATCATACTCACTGTGGCCGATCTCTTGTAATACCCACTGATGTACTTCAGTTCACATATTTAATTGTATTTTTTGGTATAGAATTTATTATGACAGAAAAATAGACTACAGACTTCACATAATATTCATATTCAGGTTCAAATCCAAGCTCATGTTGTTAGTGTTCATTTCGGCCCAGATCTTATCCAATATGCTAGGACCAACGTCATCATCGCTATTGTCATCTTGACCAACGTCTTCCTCAAATTCGGGTCGAGCGGGTTCGGGGCGGAGAGTTCTGATATCCCCATTCATGTCACCGGTAAAGTATGTCAAAGATCCATCACCTCTAGCCACAATAGAGGCACATCGAGGTGCCTTAACACTATCGCTTAGTCGCTTTACTATCTTCCCGTCTTCAGCCTGAAACATAAAGATCTCGCCATTATCTGACGGGAAAAGGAGATAGGGGAACCGCAAATCACCTACGGGCGACAGACAAGGGTTCAGATTCTGTAGATGTCGGTTTCTTATATGAGGACCAAAATTGACTAGCATATTCCGACCACTGGGGTCAGAGGTACCTGGACTCGGCTCACTCAGGTCCCATAGTCGAATTTTCTCATCATTACCCGAGGAGATCAATGTATTACCGGTAGGAAACCAACAGAGACCATTAACTGCACCCAAATGGGCCTTACGGGAATTTATGGCAGTGTCTGTGACCCTGGAGGTACGTTGCATATGGTCCAATGATGTCACACAAGCGTTAGTACGACGAATATCCCATATTCTTACCGATCCATCCGATCCACCGGTAGCCAAGCAGTACGGATCCACTGGAGACCATTCAATCGATAGTACTTTCCCATTATGGCCCGTCAGTGTATGGGCCGACGAAGTTGTCCTAAGATCCAGCAATCTTACCATGGGATGATCAGCAGCGGTTGCCACTAATGAATGACCCCCAGTCTTGGAAATACTAAACCCATACAGCTTGGCCTTGAGATCGAATCGGTACGCCGATTGTAAAGTATTAGTATCCCATACCCTAAGTGTGTTATCGAAAGATGCACTAACAAACAGTCCATTGTCATAGGGCCACCAGTCCACGGCAGAGACTCCGAATTTATGACCCTCACGTCGGGGAATAGTAGCCACACAGGAAACGACATTCGAGGTGGCTACCCCATTTCCATCCTTTTTCAAGGATCCCGGTATCGTTTCTTCCAAATCCCAAATTCGAATACTGGAATCGGCACCACCAGATAGTAGGAATTGACGCTCGGCCGTGTCCACTGATAATGAATTCACGGCTCCGATATGGACTCGGGGAAAGGCAGCGTGTCGATGATGATGATCATTGGTAGACCAGCCCATTTGAGCATACATCCGCTCATTCAAGGCATACTTGAATCTTAATGGGCTAATTAGATTACACTCTCTAGATTGAATAAATGATTGCATCCATTGAAGAATTAAAACCTTGGGACATCAAGTGATACAGTATGTCAAGAGTAAAGAGTGAGTGCTCGAGGGTATGATAATGATCCCAATAACAATTTACCGTGAATAAAATTACAAATTACCAAACGCCGAAAAAAAATAATTATAAACATTAATATTTGTTTATGTACTTGAGGGAATCAAGTTTAAATCCAGGATTAATTTCCAATTGAATTTATTGATATAAACCTTTAGTAATGGAAAAATGGGAATCCTTGGAGATGCCCAATTACAGAATCAACTTCAACTCATAAATAGAAAAACTCAGTCGAGTATCGATTCAAAAAATAAATATACATTAAAATTGGGTCATTTTTGAGCTAGAATTTAAACACTTAATAGACAAAGCGTTAACACATTAAATATTTTATATCCATCAGCACCAAGGAAAATGAAAGGAAAATTAACCCATCATTCCACCTAAACCGCCCATGCCACCGAGACCGCCCATACCGCCCATACCGCCCATCTGTTGCATCATCTGTTGCATGGCTTGAGGGTTGCTCATCATCTGTTGCATTCTCTGTTGCATTTGAGGGTTCTTCATCATTTGTTGCATTTGCGGGTTAGCACCCAACATTTGTTGCATCTGAGGACTATTCAACATACCACCAAGGCCACCGGCACCGCCAAGGCCACTAAACATATTCTTGAGACCACCTAAAGCACCCATACCACCGGCACCGGGTACCTTACCACCCTTCTTACCCATACCACCTAAGAGACCAGAACTGGATAAACCTTCCAACATAGGCTTCATTGTTTCTAATTGCAAGATAAGTTGTTCGACTTCCATAACGGAGGTACCGGAACCTCTAGCAATTCTTAAGATACGACTGGGGTGTTGCTTGAAGAGATCACCATCACTAATAAGTTCCTTCTCATTCATAGAATCAAAAATATACATCATACTCTTCATTTTTTCCTTGGTATCATCTTGGTTCATATTATCCAGCATACCAGAGAGGCCCGGTAAACTAGCACCTAATTGTGATAACATACCGGTATTCATGGTCATTTTTAAGAATTCTTTTAATAACTTGAAATTTATCGTACCTTCTTGCATAGACTTCATGATAGAGTCCTTAGTATCGGAAGAAATAGATTCCGTTAATTCTACTAATCCTTCGAAATCAGCCATACCCAATAATTTAGAAACAAACTTCTTAGGTGAAAAGGGTTCAATATCGTGAACATGTTCACCGGTACCGATGAAGACAATAGGGGTATTTGTAGCGGCAACGGCAGAAATGGCACCACCACCCTTAGCATGGCCGTCCATCTTAGTTAAGATAATAGAACCGAAGTTAGACGCTTCCTTAAAGGCTCTACTTTGACTTTCAGCAGCCTGACCGTTAGATGCATCTAAGACTAAAATAGTTTGATTAGGTTGAACGGCGTCAGCAATTTCAATCATTTCGAAGAAAAGTTCCTTTTCCTGTTGATGACGACCTGAAGTATCGACAATAATAATATCGAATTTTTCCTTCTTAAACATATCCACACCCTCGCGGGCTACCTTAACGGGATCAGGTTCGGTATAAAGACCGTAGTAAGGAATATTGGCCTTAATAGCGTTTTGTTTAAGTTGATCAAACGCACCGGCTCTGAAGGTATCCGCACAGACTAAACCAGTCTTGAAACCCTTTCTCTTATAGTAGGCGGCTAATTTAGTACATGATGTAGTTTTACCAGCACCTTGTAAACCAACAAACATAATAACGTTAGAACGACCCTTCTTGGGCTTGTAAGGTTCAGCGTGACAATCAACTAAATCACATAATTCATCAAATACGGTCTTTTGAATCAAACGCTTCTTCATGTGGCCAGCGCCCGCATCCTTGAGATTCACCTTAGCCTTAATCTTGGTACGAAGTTGACTGACCAATCGCACGTTAACATCGCTTTCTAGTAATGCCACACAGATTTCTTTCAACATATCATCCAGGGCCTTTTCATCGATGACGTTGTTTTTGGTTAGCGAAGAAACCGCATTGTTAATACGTTGTCCTAAATCAGCTAAAACCATGATATAGTAGATAAATAGAACGCTCTATGTATAGAATATAATTGAATGCTTTTTGAGTATTAAAAAACGAAACAAGGATTAATAGTTTATTCTAAAGTGTGAGAGGTTTATTTTGGTTTCTTGTCATTCGGCCGATCCTCAGTTGGCTGGTTAGATTGATCTCTGATGCGGGTACTGAACAGATTCTACGGACTTGAATTTACCTACTGTGTTTGAATATACCACACTATGGATTGGCTTGTTCAGCTGATAGTTAAGAAGTAATATATATATATCTAAATTGAAGGATAATTAATTTAGTCAATACCATTTAAAAATATTTTGACTTAAAGTGATTTGATTATTCGACCTCATTTAATTCTGATTGTTTCACAAGAGCTGATGGAACCGAACCCACTGAGAAAGCGGGTTTAGCATATAGAGTATATATATAACCAGGTCAGTTTCAGTTATGGATAGATTGACAAATATAGGAATATTAAAGGATTAAGGAAGATTACAATAAAAATTTCTAAAATTATTTTACTGATCTGAGTTTCCATTATATCCGATCTGAGCTTTGCTCCAGCCTTGTCACTCTAGGCCAACGGGGTGAATGGAAATGGAAATCCACCATCCATCGTACTCCGCTAGTTAGTATAGGTTCAGGCTATATCTCCTAATTTTCTCATTACAAGGATAGATTCTTTAAATGAATAAGAATCCAAATTACGTAGAGCTATTTTCATTATGAATGACCTCTAATCGGCTCGGTTTCTCCATATATTTACCCTCAAATTAACCAATATAACTCTTTTGCATTGTAAAGACACCTATTAAACAAATAAATCTATTACTCCATACCAAAGCAAATGAAATTTATTTAAAAAAACCAAAGAAAAAGAAAGTAAAGAATTCTCTAGCTTTGTTTTGTTTTTTTAACATTATCATTACCTCAAATTCGAACATGGAATTTCAGGTAATTAGTTTTGAGTAATGTCCCAACATTGTAACCCGTACGACCACAATGTGAGAAGAGAGATTTCAGAATATTTTGGTTCCAAGTATATCACACCATTATAAAACGAGTTTTAATGAGACTAAACCAAAAAAAGAATCTAAAACAAAAGAGTAATTATGAATAGCTAGTCTGAAAACAATTAAAATACCTGAAAAAATTAAAATACCTGAAAAAATTTCTTGAATTTATAATCAAAACATAAAATTTCTTATTAAAAAGTTAATGTTTGGATTAAACGTGAGTTGAGGTGACTTAAAAAATGTACAGAACATATCAATAGGTCTTTGAGTTGGAAACAATCTAGAAATATAAATAAGAAATTTTGGCCAACAGTGTTCATAGATGAGACCACAGAGATTTTTACCACTAATACTTATTCGCTATTAAATTCCAACACCTTTTTGAATCAATCATCTTCAAACATACTTTCTTTCAAATAGTGGAGATATATCTGTCAGATTTGTTTTTTTGTTTTGTTTTTCAACTAGAATGATCATATATTTTATTGGATCTTTTCAATACTCCATCATAAGAAGGAATATGAAAGTTACAAAGTTCGTAAAAATGTATACTACTACAATAGCAGAAAGTTCAACCAACATCTAAAAGTACTTAACTCTAGCCGAGCGTCTCAAACGGCCCGAATTCGATACATCACCTTTTCCAGTATTTTCCTCATCAATATAATCTTCATTAGCCTTTCTCTTCCTGCGGCCACTAAAACTATCGTCGTTATCATCATCATCCTCATCACCATCATCCTCATCAGCGGCATCTTCATCATCATCCTCGTCAACTTGGAATTGTTTAGGATTATTGACCTCTTTATAATCTACGCGTTTATGGCGTCTAGTTCGACCAGTGTAAAGACCCTCACCCTCACGAGCGCGCTGAACTGCTGACTCCAGGGCTCGTTTACGCTCATGGATCAAATGAGCCTTTTGGCGTTTAATCTCAGCCTGTTCAATAATAGGCAAGAGGCGTTGCAGTTTCTGTCTGAGCTTGATAGAGGATGACGAATCATCGCCCTGTGACGCATGTTCGACTAGAAATTTAGTCAAGCTAATGGAGTCGTGAGCCACACAAACCCATTCAGGGTGAGAGGTCAATCTGTGGCGTTCACGGTATAATTGAAAGTCTGTAAGGAATGCCAGCTTATTTAAACTGGGATCCTGAGTTAAAAATGGGTACTGCTCATGAAGTGGTTTGTTTTGATCAGCAACGGCAGGATGGGGTTCGTCGGTAAGATCGGTTTCACCGTTAGTTTCTTCGTTACTAATTTCATCGTTATTATCTTCATCTTTATTTTCATCGTCTTTCTTGATGAGGTTAGGGGTGGTAATGCCAGTGACCACCAAAAGTTTAGCAGCAGCGGCAGATACAGTAATATTCTTTTGACCCCTTGTTGTAGTGATATCGAACTCGCCACCCTCGATGAAAAAGTATCGATTACGGTTGGCATCCACACCCAAGGGAAACACAGCTAAATGCTCATAAGCCATCCGCTCATCCTTTTTAACTTCATACCCTGGTAATTGTTTGATTTCACTGAGTAACAACTTAAAGACGTCAGAAGCGCCTAGTGTCCAGTAAACGAGCGCACGCAAAAAGAGCAATTTATTCTCAGGCGACATCGCTTGTAATGCTGATTCATTATTTGGGATGATTTCATTTGTGGTTGGCTGGCCCTCGATACCGCCCATCGAGAGGGCTAAGGACGTTAACTCCTCAAGCGGACGGCGGTATTTACCGCTTTCTATGGGCTTTTTCCGATTTAAAATGTAGGTCATAAGAGAACAGATTAGACTATCAAGTGTGGGACTTAAACCTTCTTGCTCAAGATGGTGTTTCAAGTCCTGGGGTGATAGCAAAGGTGTAGAGGGGAATAAATGATGGAATCGTGAGAGAAACATCACAACCATAGCAATGTCAGGGGAATCGGTTAAAGACTCAACTTTGAGTTCCGATTCTGATTTATCATCTTGTGTCAAATTAGTGGCATTCGATTGTGTTTCTCTTTCTGTCTCTTTTTCTGTCTCTTTTTCTGTCTCTTCTTCTAATTGTTTTTGTGTAGTAGATTCGGTTTCGATTTTGGATTCTGTCTTTGTCTTTTCCTCCGACTTTACAGAAGACGTAGCCCAGGGCACATCTTCTAACTCTAACTCAATTTCTAACACCGCCTTGTTTCTTCGTCGTCTAACCTGTTTGGGCTTTTCGCCCAGAACACTAGTATCTTCAACGGCCTCGGGTGTCGTTTGAGCCGATGATTTGATATCACTAGCGGGGTTCGAAACGTCATTAGTAGGAGAAACGGTACTCAAGAAAAATGACGTTATAGATTTCTGAATTGAATGATTCGACTGTGAGGGAAGTGTGGGAGGTGGTGTCTGATTACTGGAGCCTGGGCTCGAATTAGCAAGTAACGATGATTTTATTTTAGTTGCAGCAGTAGCATTCTTAACCAAAGCCATGGTAGTAGGACTAATAATCGTACCAGAAGACAAACCGGGCGATATATGGGGAATTGTGGACACCGGAGGAGGAACCGTTGAATCGGGAATGGCTGAGGGAATTGGTGTAGTAGTCTTTTCTTCCTCTCGATCGGTGCTGAGATCAATATTCATATTGGCGGCAAAGAGTAACGATTTTCTCACAAGTTTTGCAACCACAACTGCTCAAAGTCTAAACGTAGGAATTAAACAATTTGCGAATGATTATCCGTAGACGTGTTTTTAGCGAAAAGAGGAAAATTATGAATGTAGGGGTGTTGGTATGTTGAAAAGAAAAATACAGTTAGTCAGTGGTTAGGTAATCAGTCACGGTTCCCGCCCCGCGTGCTAATAATTCACAGGACAACGAATGCGTTATGAATGATAATAAGAAATGGTAGTTTAATAAGTTTAAATTATATTAATTATATAAAGCCCATGGAGACTGAAGGGAAAAAAGAATTAAAAGGGCTACAGGAGAAGTGGCCATTTAGTCACAAAGTCATTTTGTGTTTCTAAACGGAATCCGTTTCCACAATTGGACACTCAGAGGTAAAATGGCAACATTTTGCGGGCTTAGTATTTCTAATGTTATTAGTTTAATTAAGGGTCAAGTAACGCTCTTGGGGTTAAGAAAATATGAAAAGAAAATTCGTTAGGCTTACGAGGAAACTAAAATGAATACCACTTTACTACTCTCTTTGGTGGTCACAGTAAATTGGATCCGAGTTTTCCCCCTAAACTCGACCAAAGCTCATTATTTAGGAGTCGCCAAATGCCCAAATCAACGTGGAGTTCAACGGTTGATTGTACTCTCTCACCCAACCATTCGGTTTGCCGCTAGCAAGAGACTGAATTTAGTGATTTCGATATTTGCATTCCAGGTCACCTGATCTTAAATCACGCCGTTCTCTTACTAAGCCTCGTGAGAGACCCGATGCCAACAATGGACAGGAAGCATAAAGGCTGAGAGAAAGTAATCTAATTAAGCTGTCTTCCGTCCGGTTAAATCCGAGATCATTTTAAAGCCAGAGAAATTATAGAAATTGTGGAAGAGGGGAATCTAATATGTCTTTCCCGACCAATCATTACGTAAACATGATCAGGGCTTGATCTCCTATGGCAGTGAGAACCGGGGGTCCGAAAAACGGTGGCATATAGAAGAACTACACAATGAAAAATAAAAATAACATCCATACCTCAAGTCATTTCCCTAAACTATTGATGTTTTGATTTAGTGGTATTATCGCTGTCCTCCCTCTTCCGTTTGGAGATATGACGGAAGAAGGCCCTGTTATCAGTCCACAGAAGATAAACAAACCTTAATCGAGCCTATCCCTAACCCATTTTGAATCATCTACGGTTGGGACAAACCCAAAAATGAGATCCACCGTACAAAACTGCAAACAAGTTAACCAAGCCAAAAAGAAACCGAACACAAATGTACCTTCACAATGAGATAAAATGGACGGCTAGAATTAAATTTTATATATTCAAGAAACATAAAAAAGACTGCAGCACCTTATGTTCCCACGTGGTCTCCCACCGTAGTACTTATGAAGGCTCTCACTGGCTTAACTATGATTGATCGGACGGGAAATCGTGCTTTCCAGTGGATATGGCC
>JAKTWC010000064.1:0-78609 GCA_030560865.1 Nadsonia starkeyi-henricii
AAAGATTGAAGGATTTGATATTAATGGTCCCAAAGTTAATCTCGTCCATCAGCCTCCCAATCCTCACACTCTCACGATCTGAGTCTGAATCGAGCGGCAGCACACACACCACAACCCCTCTTACACTTGAGTGTTGTTTTTAGCCATTATATAACCCCAATTTTGGCATATATAGCCCCAATTTGTACTCAATCAACTGGAAAATGTCTGTTGAAAGCGTGTCGCTTGAGAAAAAGCTGGAGCATCTCACCCGAGGATGTGTCCGCCGAGGAATCTCAGCTGAAAAGGTGAGTTTACGAGAGAGAGAGATTATTTTGTTTATATATTTTGTTTATTATACTGTACAATTACTAACCGCTATAATCTAGTTTTTAAAATTCACCAAACTCTTGCCTGAGAAAGTGACGGCTAATTACGTGAAATTCGCCGAATCGGTATTAGCCGCCCGAACTAGTTTGTTTGTTGACCCGGAGATTTGCGTTTATTTGACCTACCTGGCCTTCCAGGAAGATTCACCGCTACCACTGAATAAACTATTAGAGTACCTGCGCACTGTCAACGAACCCTCGCAGCCCCAGATCTTGACATTTTTGGGTAATAGTCTACGTAACTGGGAAAATGCTTCGCCGGAGACTTTAGTGGAAACCATCAGGGCTCTGACGGCTTACATGAATGATGCTAGTGATAAGTCGTCACTGGTCTGGTCGACAAATGGCGCCAATGGTGTGATAGCCCTGGGTACTTTGATTTCCAATCTTGGCAAGAACGAGATATTCACGCCTGTTTTCGAAAGCGAATCGATCATTGAACTTAGTGAACGTAATTATAGAATCGAATTCAGAGCCTCTTTAGAGGAATATGTAAAACATTTAAAGCAATTGGAAAATTATATTGCTTCGGAAATTATTTCATACTATAATTTGGCTGGAAGTACCGCGGTCAACCTTCTGTCATCCGCGGCTCCGGTGGCTGGCACCATAACTAAACCGTCGCGAGTATTTCGATTCATGTGGCTAGAAAGTCTGATGCTTTCATCGTCGTGCATTCAATCAAGCTCACTCGTGGTTCAAATTAAACAACTACTTGGCAATGAATCGCCACAAAAGCTTGTCAGCGACTTGATTGCCACGTCGTTTGATTGTCTGGTAATCTCATTATCCCGTAAAGATCCAGTCAAGTACCATAATCTATGGAAGGGATTTATTATCAAGAAATTACCTGATTTGATTCGGTTGATTTTACACACCCATAGTCAGCATAACGACCAAGTGATCACGCAACCTATCCACTCGCTGGACCCTAGCACGGTGTCGCTGCTTCGTACCAATGGCGACAATAATGGTGACGCGCTCGATGAGATGTTTTCGTCGTTCCCAGCCACATCCTCCGATATTAGGCACGAATTTTTGAAGGCGTGTATCGCGCTGAACCTCATCAGTACCAAGGCTTACTATCTCACGCTGGGTGAGGATGCGGCCGTTGATGAAAATTTCTCGGCGATTGAAATCGATGACGGCACAGTTTATACCACCATTGACGAATCCAACGGTGGTGGAATGACGGTTCCGATTGATGAGTTTGTGATATCCACATGTCAAGAGAATTTTGAGTTTGTGGCCCTGGAGGACAGTCGAATCTGGAAGTTGATTGTGAGCTTTGAGAACATGGAGGGTCCAAAACAAGTCAATGTGGCCAATAGTTTATTAGAGCTCTGGAAACAGGCGATCTCTAATGAAAACTGGCGATTGGTAAGATATATCAGTCAGTCGTTATGTTTGAATGTGTCGTCATTGGACACGCTGGTATTGCATATCCCGCCCTCGCAGTTTTTACACCCGTTATTAGAGGTCATTGAATCCTGGGTTGACGATGAGGACGAAATGAATTTCCAGGATACCTATACTGATTTCGGATGCATGTTGTTGTTCATCACTACTTTATATCAGCGTTACAATCTGACCATCCCACACACGCCGGACCAGCCATCATTTGTGTATAGCATGTTGCATGATTCCGTAGACATGACGACGCTCACATCGCAGGCAGGTGATTACTTGGGCGGCTGGATCACGGCGCTATTTGACGCCGGTGGGATTAGTGATGATTTAATGCGATCGGCCAACATCAAGGACTGCTATAAATTAGTACCGGTTATCTTCCAACAGGCCATCATGGCCTCTGAGAAGGGCCTATTAGACACTGAGACGCTCAAGGGTGGGCTCGAATACTTTTTACAACCCTTTTTACTGGGCACGTTGATCCCGACCTTCCGATGGCTGGCTAGTTATTTGTGGTCCAGCGCCGATGTCACAATTGCTCTGCAAATCATTCATGGCCTCGTTATGGCGTCAGAGCTTACTAACGACATCTCACCGATCCATAAGATGGTTTTGGCGATTTCGGCCGATGATATCTATTTCGCGTTGAAGGACTTGATTCAGCGTGAGATCCACGTTGACAGCAACCTCGTTGACACGCTGTCGCCGTATTTAAGCGTCCACCACCGTCCCTCCAATCCCTTATTTGAGGAGGAAAATAGTCCTGGTGTGATGGTCGGCGGCGGAAGTGGTTCGCGGGGTCGAAACGTTCATATACCCTCGACATCATCGATTTTGTCCATCGCTAGGGGTCAATTGAGTGGGTTGGCATCATGGTTGAATGCCGTTGAGTCCCAGAATCACCACAGTAGTAACGACAACAGCAGCGACAATATCATCGGCGATAACATTACCAGCAACGACAATGAAAACGTCAACAACATCAATGACAACCCCCAGGAAAATACGGGGGTGGGACAAAGTGGTGACCACCCCAACAACAACAACAACAACAACAACAACAACAACAGTGGCAGCGGCAACAGCAACAGCACCTCATTGGCGCCACCATTTTATAATTCCAAATACTTATCCCTGGCAACCGACCTTTTAGGGCCCGAGGCCGTGCTGAATTCTTTCGTTAATGGGATCTTGGCTAATGTTTCCCAGGGGAATGATCATGTGAATATTGAGGTCTTGGCCGCGGTAATCACCACGATTAAGCCTAGTAAGTTTTCTCGCAAGTCTCTGTTAAATGTGTTGACGGACCGTATGGCCACAGTGGATACGATTGGCTCTAAAGAAGCGGCGGAAATCGCTCGACTTCGGGCCTTGAATACGCGCGTCAATGAGTTGAGGGTTTGGTGTCGCGATATGGTGCTGATGGGATGTACTAAAATCGATACCGTAGCTAATTGTCAAACTGAGGATAACGATAAAATGGAGGAATAATCTATTTGCCATAATAATAATAATAATAATAATAATAATATAATAATATTATAAAACACTAAGTAAAAGTTTTGATACATATATATATATATATAGATATATAAAGAAAACGCAAAAGATAAAACGAGAGGGAATTCCAAAAATATCTATCGAGTCTTCTTTCTTTGTTTGGTTTCATCGTCAGTAGCGTTATGGAAACGAACGACATTAGGATATTCTTGTGTATTGAACTGGTAACCCTTACTCCAGTCATTGGATAAGGCGTATGCAAAGATGGTACCATTACGATTAAAGGCCGTGGAAGAGATAGTAGCACCACGCGAGGGCCAACCTTTTAATCTATGTTTAGCTTCCTTATCCCAGAAATTAAAGCAACCATCAGCACCAGCAGTAGAGAAAGTACCGTATATGGGGTGGAAAGAGATGGCATTAACGGCGTAAACCTGCGTTTCATTTCTATTAGGTACTGTGGTACGATGACACTTGAATGAGAAGCCCTTGGAACTCTGTTGAGCGGCATCAACGTACTGTAATGCACAACGACCCTCGATACTACCAATGGCATAACCGTCACCACTCGGGTAACAGGTGATAACCTTAGTTTGCCATTTGAGTGGGGAATCCAGACGTTTAAAGATAGTTTGAGGATTACTGAGATCGATAACACAAATTTGTCTTTCGGCGGTACCTACCACTAAGAGTTGTTTTTGGCTATCCATAGAATAAGCTCTTTCTGGTAATTGTACGGTAGATATAGCATTCTGTTGTCTTAAATCCCAGTATTTTAGGGTTTTATCCCATGAGGCAGTAGCAATCATGGGGCTTTGCGAGGGGCCAATTTCAACGAATCGGACCGAACTAATGGTTGAATCATGCGCGGCCACTTGAGCACTTTGACCCGTTTGTAAATCATACACCCGGCCGGCTTTATCAGCGCCACCGGAGACTACTTTAGATCCATCGGGGGACCAATGACACGATAATACGGGGGCTTGATGATCGTATAAAGCGCGTCCTTGTGATTGATAGATAGTTCTACCTTGATTTTCACCCGTGGGGGCCACTTCATAAATACGGACCTTTTTATCCCAAGAGGCGATAGCTATCAAATCCTGTTGCGGCGAGAAGGCCATATCAGAAATAGAATCATCGGGAGGATTGGCCAGGACACCATCATGAGCTAAATCTTGCTCGGTGCCCACACTGGTTACAGCGGGCGCGCTTTGGGCTTGACTACCGAATAAGGACATTTATGCTATGTGAAGAAGAAGAAGAAGAAACAAATGAGGAGAGAGAGTGGGGAAGAAGCGAAATAAAAGGGTATTTATCGTATTTTGATGAAGGTTTGTAGAGGGGCAGGGGAGATTAGCGAGATTACTATTGGATGTCGCGATACACGAGACAAGGAATAGGATTAGACTGACGGTGAACCCCTAAGTGAGAGATATAGACGCAACCGAGACCAGCAATTGACAGCAAAGAGACGCAATCCACTCAGAAATCTTTAAATCGAGGCGTGTGCACGTTAAATTAGGGCCGAGTGCTGAAAATATCGAATAATCGCTGGACTCGATGTTTTGGAGGTTTTCCGGGCAGGTTGGGAGGTTGGGTGTGCGGCCGGGTAAGCTGGCGCCGGTCGCAGAAAGGAATCCTTCGTTCTTTGCTTCCTGGGGATTTCCCCGTTTTATTTCCCTTCTTTACAGGCGGATTTTCTTTTCCAGCGGTATTTACGATTTGAATGTGTTTTGTTAATTTTATCGGTCGACTGACGTCTTTGGTTTAGTGGGATTGGGGCGCTTTTCCGTTTTCTTTGTGGTTTTTTAATGGGTTGTGTGTGCGTGTGTGTGTGTCCGTCCGTGAATGCCACAACAGGGGTGAGATATTCCGCGAGCTTATGACGCCGGCCTTTGATAACGGCCCTCTTCTGATTTTTATAATCACCGTCTTTACCTTCATCAAATGCCCCGTCCGAGCAATCCTTATATCTCCCCAGCCTGTCCAGGGGTTCCTACGACATATATATATATATATATATATATATCACACAACATCCACAAAGTTGTGTTTTGTCCGCCGTGGGAGACAGAGCATGGGTTAGGGTTATGATCGTCTGACGTAATTCGATTAGGTAATCCAATGACATAACACGGCCTCCGACAACATTAATCACGTGATCAAAAACACACGCCGTGTTTTGGTCTGCATTTTTCGACGCTCCTTTCAGGGCCTGAGACTTTATTTTCACTGCCAGATCTCAGGTATCCAGTCCATTATCGCCCTTTGCTCCCCTTGCCTTGACCCTTTTTTTACTTAAACTTGCAGGCATCTTTGGGATTCTTGTGTTTGGTTCTCCTTATTATTATTTCGTTTCTTGTCTACTGTTTTATCCTCGCTCATTACCGACACCTTTTTTCTTTCTCTATTGGCTTGTTTTCGTTCTCGGATCTTGGTTGCTTGTTTACTTTTAACTCTCACCCACTTGTACTTTATCTCTCTTTAAGGTTTATTTTTTCATGCCTGGCTATGATAATGTCACCCCCGCCATCTCAACTGGCCCCTTCGGTGCCAGTTGGTCATCATCTCATCCCACTCCATTTACTCTAGACACTGCCGCTGCTGCCCCTTGCTTAGAACCTAACGCGTTTGGATCTCAGTTTGATCAAGTCGATGAGGCTATTGAATCATTAGCCAAGTCAGGTAAACTTTATCAGTTCAACCCCAACGCTTATTTAGGCGGTCGTCAATCTAATATGTCTTATGATAATCGATTCGGTCAGTCCAACTCTGGTAACAATAATAACAATAATAATACCAACAACAATAACAATAATCGTTTCCAAGGTATGAATAATAATGGTTACCAAAATCCCGGTCTTAATCGACTAAACCTTAATAAACCCGGTTTAAATAATTCCTTTGTCCCTAGTATCAGTGGCCCCAATTCATCGCGAGTCCCCTCTAATGGTTTCAATGGTCCTAATAACCCTCATACGCCCCAAGGTTTCAACCATGGCTCAGCCTCATTCCAGTTAGCTAACCGATTTGACCCCTCGGTCTCTGCCACCCATAGTATGACCCCCGTCTCAGCACCCGTTTTCGCTAACCCCCGTACAGGTACCCAGGGTCATTTAACCCCTCAAGTGACTTTACAAAATAAGACTAATATTGGTAGAAATGCGACGGCTGGTTCATTTAAGCCCGCGGCCTTAAATGCGGTTGCTCCGACTACCGATAATGGTAAAGTGGCCCAACCTCCCTTTGTGGTTCCTAGTATTCCGTTCACACAACCTCGCATCCCTGTTGTGGTTTCTACTCCGGCTCATGCTCTCACACAAGCAAACATTCAAACTCGTTCATCTACCATTTTATCGAATGAATTACCTACAAATTCTTCCAATAAATTATTAGTACCCTCCTCCAGTATTGTGGCGCCCCCCACACGCACGCTGTCGTCAGCTAGTAATCGGATCAAGGCTGGATCCCCTAAATTATCCTTTGACCCATTTTCTTCAGCATCGGATTTCAGTTCAGGATTATTTGTTAAGGATCATCGCGAGTCTGCTTCACCTCCTTCCTCGATATCGTCATCGTCTAGTCGTCGTAGCCCCCATTTCGCTATCGCTCGACCTGGTTCGGTTGGATCTGGGTTTACCCCCGGCACACCCTTATCCTTAAATGATTCAGTTGGTAGTTTATCAGCATTCTCAGCTACAACCACTACTAATGGTAGCAGTACCATGGCTCTCAGCAATGCCTTATCTTCGCTTAACTTGGAAAGTGATGACTTTTTCCCAAGTTCGCTTGCCAAGGGTTTGACATCATTGCCTATTGGTAGTACCACAGTTACCACTACCGCTACTGCCCCGACACCACCCTCATCTGCCTCCGTTGGCTGGTCTAATAATACCAACAAGGCATTCGGTGGTAAATCATTTGGTATGACTACTGCTTCCGTTTGGGGTTGATTTTGTAGTCTATTATCCATCTCTTTTATTTCTTCATGCTTTTATTTTCGGTTTTTTTCTTTCTTTCTTCGGATTTTCTATTACGTTACGTTACATTACGGATTTTTGATTGGTTAATACCATGCCCATTTTCTTCTTCTTGCTTTATTTTTTCTTTCTTCGAAATTAATGAGAACGGTTTTCATATTACTCTTTTTTCGACATCTTTTGCAACATTCTCAATTTTTCAATCTCAATTTGGTGTTTTTCATTTTCCTTCTTCTTTTTTTTCTATGGGGGTTTCTTTGTTAAATTTTATTATTCTTTTTCTTCAACAACAAACACGGATATATCAACAAAAAATTACCGGTTTAAAAAATTAAATATACAAAACAATAATGTATTGAATATATGCATTCTTTGGGGTTTCCCAAATCAAAATGACAAACAAGGGCTTTCTTTCTTTCTTTCTTTTTTTCTTATTTATTTATTTGTTTTTCTTGGCATCAGTTTCTGGGTTTCACATGTTAAATCAAAATTATTATTTGATTTCCTTTTTTTATCTTTCTAATATGCACATACTTGCTGAATCGTGTGTGGGTCGAAAACAAAACAAAAACGACAATATTCTCGCGCACCATCATTCCGAACCTCATGAGTTCTTTTTTTATCCCCCCTTTTATGATTTTTGGGTTTTTTCTTAAATTTATTTATTTATGCGGCATGAACCTTCCTCGATGATGGCCGCTTATCTTTTTTCTGTTTGTTGTAATAGTCAATTGGGTACACTTGGATCGTTTTTCTTTTCTTCTTTTCTTTTTTTTTTTGGTTAATGATTGTGAGTTATGTTAATAGTTGGAGTTCTCACACTTTAGTCGTTTTTTGTTTTCGTTGGATGATTTCTACGGCATTGTTATGTGGTTTTTTTTCCTTTTTTTTCCCCCTTCAAAAATTATTTATTTTCCTTCATTGGTGGTGTTTTTATTTATTTATTTATTCATTTTTTCGTTGTTTTTTTTTTCCTTCGTGTATATATTTCCTTCATAGTGGGTTTTTATCCACGGTGAATTATATTTTGGGTCCACTTTATTTGTTTTGTATGTATATATATATATGTATAATTGTTTTTTTGATGGTTGATTCCTGGAATGCTGTCTGTCTCCTGTAATTATTTCTGGTTTTTTTATTTTAATTTATTTTCTTTTATCTGTTTTTGTAATTTGCTCTCTATTTATTCCAAATTTTACTTTATTATTTTTTTTTCAACAAAAGATTATACGATATAAGATTACTATGGAGGCCGACAGGATCAAATTCGACAAAACGCCGGCTAGTCAGTCCTTTTTGGCCGAGGCGGCGAGTTGCCAAGCGGGGATACCAGCTCTCGGGAGGCCCGTCACTGAAGCCGGATGAGGAGTAGTCGCAGCTGACGAGGCAGGAGTATCTAAGGGAGTAGTAGTAACAGTAGTAGTGGTTGTGGTTGGTGTTGTGGTGGCGCCAACGGTAGGACTGGTTGGAGTAGTAGCCTCTAAAGTACTAGCGGGGGAGGATTTTTCAATCTTAGCCCTGGAACCCAATAGTTGTTTGAGCGATTTAACCTCAGTCATTAATTCCTCCAATGCGATACTCTGATTTTGTTTAATTTTTTCAATTGAAATCGGCAGCGTTTCTCTCACCGAGCCGACCTCGGCCTTGATCAGACGCATTTCTTCTTCACGCTTTTGGGCCTCGGCAGTCAGCTTAGCGATCGAGGCCTCCACATCGGCGAGAACGCGGGAGATTTCCTCGGATCGGATCTCATCGGCGGCCTTCATGGACGAGGTATCCTTTTCGATGTTATCCAACGTGGCCTGGACTTTGGCGAATTCGGCCTCGAGGGCCTTTTTGTCGGCATCCAGCGCCTGGGGCGTCGGGGGTAAAACCGTGGGGATAATATATTTCCGCGCCAGGAGATAAAGACCATAAGCGAGACCAACGGTCGTAGTGGCCGTGATAAACGTGTCACGCCAATCGCGTTGGGGAGCAGGGGGTGGATGACTAGGGTATTGAGGAACGAAAGGGGCCGAGGTAGTTGTAGTAATAGTGGCGGGAGTGGCAGTAGCCCTAGGCGTAGCCTTAGTAGTAGCTTCGCTACTACTACTACCACTGCCACTGCTATCACCAACTAGAGTACCGCACCGGCTCAGGGCCTCCTGGATCTCAGGCTGGGTCAAATCCTTGGACTCCAAGAATTCAATCCGTTTGGCCAAGGGCGCCGAGGCGATCTCCGGGTTCTGGAGAAACTTGACGGCCGATTGCACTAACTCTTCACGCATGGTAAACGGGGGCCGGGGGGGGGGCAGTAAATAACAGAGGAAAAGAGGCCAGCAGGTAGACAACAACGATCTAGCAAATGCCCCGAGGAGATAGAATGAAACAGCTCCAAAGACGAGTGGCGGGCGGATCACACGAGATAAGACTGAGAAGGGCCGTCAGATCAGCCAGAACGCCAGCCGGTGCGGGGGCTCTAAGGCTCCCAACGTCGTGGGCACGCGCCCGGGCACGGCGCTGGCGCGCCATTCTCAGGTCTTATCTCGTGTGATTTGGCCAGTTATGGGCCATCCAGCGTGTGTGGGCAGGTTTTTGCCCGTGGCGGGTCGCTGGCCGTAGTTAGCTATAGATTGTATGTCATTTAGAGTGTATTTGGGCCCGTAGGCCACGAGCGGGGGCCTGCTGGACGGCCCTCGGGAACTATGGAGTATGGAGTATGGCGTATGGCGTATGGAGTCTATAGTCTATCGTCTATAGTCTATAGTCTATCGTCTATCGTTGATCGTCTATCGTCTATAGTCTATCGTCTATCGTCTATCGTCTGTGGTTCAGCCGTGGCTCGCGTATTTGATCGCTTTACAGGCCCCACTCGTGCTATGTCCACTACAGGGCATTATATCGCGTTATCCACCACGCAACGGGCCTTCCCACGCGTCCTTCGTGGATCTCTCGCTTGCCTGGCCACGGCCACGCCCGCACGGCCGGTCCTGGCTCGCGGTTCGGTCCAAAAAACAGGCCCCCGGGGTCCGTCGTGGCACTTTGGCCGGCGGAGGGCGCCAGACCGGGCCAATCGGCGATCGGCGTCTGCCCAGTCCCCGAGAATTTTGAGGTTTGCCAGCACTAACGAGCAACATCTCAGCTCTTGGATATTTGGACCTGTTTGGCCTCTGTCACGCTCAACATCGGGCATTTGGACGTCTCGCTATCTGGACCACGTCTGACTATTCCTATATATTCGTATATACACATATCCACCCACATATACACATACACACCCGTATATACACATACACACCCGTATATACTCCCGTATATACTCCCATACCTGCATACGTACCCCCCACACGTACATACATATATATGTCTATATGATGTCCCCGGTTACGCCATCTAAGAAGACCAAAACGGGCCGTCGCGAGCTCACGGACGCGGACAAGGCCCGGATTGCCTCGCTGTCGGCCACCGGTCTCTCGTACGGCCAGATTACCGCGGAGCTCAATATCCCCCGGTCCACCGTTCGTGACTTTTTGCGCCGGGTTAACGACCGGGGCCACTATGAGAATAAACCGAGATCGGGTCGCCCGCGCAAGACCACGGCTCAGATCGACGATCTTATCATCCGGGACAAGGAGGCCAGTCTACAGGATATTCAATCAAGGGTGGTGCCTAATGTATCGTTGCGAACGATTAAACGGCGAATTCGAGAAGCCGAATTAACATCAGAGGTATCGGCGCAGGGTGAAGGTTTATCGGCCGAGATTGGGCATCAGAATTTAGACGTGAGCCTTAATGAAGGTATGGATCGGAATTTAATTCTACCAAATTACCCTTCACCGCCTTCACCGAATTTATACATGTCGAATAACCATAAGATAAAATTAGAGGGCCCGTCACAACACGTGGACGATCAAATTCAGAATATCATCTACCCCTCGCCGGACAATAACCACCTAAATATCAATCCGATCGATACTGAGATGATGGCCTGTGCGGCATTATCGGTGAATGAGACAACACGACTGCCGGACCCTATGTATCTCCTGCCACGGCCGAATCCCATGTCTTTAGCCAATCTGGTTCCTATGACCGAACCCCCAACGATACCAAAGTTAGTATCCTCCCATACCCTGGCTAGTGATACCAGCTTAATATCCACCCCGAATTCCGCTACTTCGCCGGCGTCGGTATCGTTGTCCACGACCACCATTTCTTCCGACATGACGCCGGCTACCACGGCGGCATTACAATCCATGAAACTAGTCTCTTCTTCGTCATCCATATCACCCACGCCCTTATCCTTCCCGGGATCCCAACCGATCCTTATACCAATATCTCCAATGTCGCCGGCCTGCAACAACAACCCACGACTTGAGGCGCTGTGTCCGCCGCATGAAAAGATGTTTGTGCTAAGCATGGATATCCGTAATATCTGGAACACCGAGCTCTCGTTTCAATCGGCGCTCAACTTTCTGCCCCTGAGCGACCAACCGGCGATCGAACGACTTAGTTTCCGCCACGATGCTAAAATGGCGCTGGCGTCCCAATTGCTCCGAAGATACGTGGTGGCGGTGGTAATGGGCACCAAATGGCTCCAAACGCCCATTTTGAAAACCGCCGAGGGTCGACCTTATGTGCCTGGCGTATCGTTCGATTTCAACATCAGTCATATGTCCGGGTTTGCCGTGGTGGCCGTGCGTCTGGATGCGACGCCCGTGGGCGTGGATGTCGCCTGTTTTACCCCCCCCGAGGATTGGGCCGAGGGCTGGCTGCAGGGATTCCGCGAATTATTTAGCCCCGCGGAATTCAGTGAGATTCTGGCCGGGGGCGAGGACGCCAAATACTCGGAAATGCAACTGGCGCATCGTTGGGCGCTAAAGGAGGCCTATACTAAGGCCCTGGGCATTGGTCTGGTCACTGACCTCTCCCTGATTGAGTTTAGGCATGTCAAGTTGGTCAGTAAGAAGGGGGATACCTGGGATGGCGACGCCGAGCTTTGGGTTAAGGGCACTTATCAGAATTGGAAATTGGAGTTGTTTTTGTTGGAAGATGATTTGATTGTGGCCATTGCCACGCCGCGAGCCGGACTGAACCCGTCGGCTACTGCGACTCCATTTAAGAGTATTAGCATGGAAGATATTAGTAAGGTTGCGGTAACTCAGTATTTTTAGCTAGATAGTAACCTATCTGAAGAAGGCTGACTTAAATTTACCCCAACTAACATTCCTTTCTTGACTTTCCTTTTTTTTTGTTTTTGTTTTTTCTTTTTCTTTTTCTTTCGGCGTTTTTGTTTTTGTTTTTGTTTTTGTTTTTGTTTTTGTTTTTGTTTTTGTTTTTGTCTTTGTTTTTGTTTTTGCTTTTGCTTTTGCTTTTGTTTTTGCTTTTGTTTGTTTTTGTTTTTGTTTTTCCTTTTTTGTATTTTCTAGAATCATTTATAAAAATCAACTGGATTGTTGTATAAATTAACTTCATAAAGCCATCTTACTCCATAACGTAAATCTCAACCTCCAAGTTGTGACCCCGAAATGATGGCCGCCGCATGTGGGACCACGCCGTCAAAATGACATTTCCTATCGGGCGCTCAACCACCTCCCATAACCCGGTAAAATGTCTACTAGCTCCGAGCAACCTGATGGGTTAATTGGTAATACTAGGGTAAACACGGTATCGATTTCGCCACCGCAGGCCAAGACTAAATCGGTCATTCATTTGGCCGCCGGCGCCCTGTCCGGCCTGACCTCGTCAATCCTGCTCCAACCGCTCGATCTGTTGAAGACCCGGGTGCAACAGAGCAGTACGACCTCGTTAAGAAGTGCGCTTAAGGATATTACGTCCATATCCCAGTTATGGCGGGGCACCCTACCTAGTGCGATCCGGACCTCGTCGGGGAGTGCGTTATATTTCACTACCTTGAACGCCACGCGAGTGTATTTGGCCAAGGGCGGACTCGGCGTCATACCCGATAACCCCCAAAGTCAAGGTCAAATATCCACCGAGATATCGCCAAATTTGAAACCAAAATCTTCGTCGTCCTTGCCCAAGTTATCATCCACGGGGAATTTATTCGCGGGGTCCCTGGTCCGTACCGTCATCGGGGTGTTTACTATGCCCATAACGGTACTCAAGGTGCGTTATGAATCAAATTTGTACCAATATACCTCGTTATATCAGGCATTTACGCGGATCCTCCGTACTGAGGGACCGGGGGCCTTCTTTGCTGGAACTTTAGCCACGGCCGCGCGCGATGCGCCTTACGCTGGCTTGTATGTCGTGTTTTATGAACATTGTAAGACTATCGTTCCGCAATTATTGGCACCCGCCGCTGAAACCGAAGCCAAATATCTTAACACGTCCTTTTCGGCGATTGTTAACACATCCTCAGCTATGATGTCAGCCGGGTTGGCCACTACAATCACCTCCCCCTTTGATACAATCAAGACAAGATTACAGTTAGAACCTAGACGCTTTACCGGATTTTCCCAATGTTTTAAATCAATTATAAAGGATAAAGGTATCAAGGGCCTGTTTAATGGGCTGTCGTTACGAATGGTGAGAAAGGCCGGTAGTGCCGCTATAGCTTGGTGTATATATGAGGAAATTATCAAAAAGATGGACAGTTAGTTTAATTTACCTTGTACATATTTATATTATATATATCTAACGCCAGAGATCGAGCGTCCATTCCACAGCATCGTTCTTTAAACATAAGGCATAGTTAAATCCATTATCATCGCCCACTTGTAACCCACATAAACCAAGATAAGAATGTAAGGGATCGGGTAATTTCCCTCTCTGTTTAGAGAATCCGCCCATGAGTAAATTCTGAGTTTTAAACAAGAGGAATTCCCTATTTTTCTCCAGATTAACGTAATTGACTTTATTCAAAATGCTCAAACTGCCTAAAACCCAAAACGAATAACAGGTATCGGCCGCTTTGTTCACACGTCCATTGAACCCACCGGAATCTCGGGGTGAAAAATGACAATGGGCCCAGGGATTATTATGTTCATGCTGCGGTTTATTGATCATAGCATCAATATAATCATGATCCAACTCCGTATCGTCCTCATCCGAATCTGTCTCCTGTCCATCATCCTCCAGTAATGGGATCTGTCGAAACGCCAACCAATCGGCCGTACGCGACCAATCATCGCGATCTAGGATTCCACACATCTTTAATGATGCCAAGGCACAATAAGTCAATCCAGCGTGTGATTCGCAACGTGGCCTCTGGGAGATCCCACCATCGTAATTCACACAGCTCAAAATATATGTCCGTAATCGCTCGACATCAAACGGCATAGAATCGGGCCCACAGCCCAGGAAAACACACGATGCCACAGCCACATAGCAGTATCGCATATCAAACTCACCAATCGCCAATCCCCTGGAGTCCAAACACGCGGCAAAACTCCCGTCCTTTTGTTGACAACGACCAATATAATCCAACATCCTAGTCCTGTCCAACCTATCCGCGAGTCGGTGGTCCCTGAGGAGGGATAGAACCGATAACGCGAAATAGGTCGAGGCCAGATGTCCCGGATCGTAGTCGGCGCAATCAATCACCCCCATTGATGTAGACCCCCGAAATCCATCCCCGCTGGACACGTAAAACCGCCATATTTCATCCGACCACTGTTGGCGTACGATCGGGTCGATCTGATCCAGGGCGCCCAGCTGATTGAGCCCCGAGATACAGAAGAAAATCAGCGAGATTCGCGAACTGTCAAATGACGTGAATTGACTCGGAAGCATATTCAGACATAGCTGGTAATACTTGGTATGTTTTTTAATCTGTGTTTCGTTCATTTGGGCACTCATTTTGGCCCTGGTCTTAGAGGTTTGTTTATTATTGTGATGTTGAGGGAGAGATCGCATGCATGATACTGGGAATACAGGTTGAATATTGGTAAAATACAGAGAGAAAAAAAATATCGTTTATTCCTTTATTATTTAAATAAATATATATACACAAAGTTATCGAGCTAAACATGCTACTTGAGCAAATCTCTCATACAGCTTTCCATGACTTTAGCGTCCACGCGACCCTGCGAGGCCTTCATGGCCATCCCGACCAAGAACTTAATAGCCTTGGGTCTCTTACCGCTTCTTACGCCCTCAGCGACGTCAGCGTTCTCGGCAATTACCTCCTGACATAGCTCTTTAATAGCATCTTGGGTTTCGCTACTATCGGCATCCTCAGTGGCCCGGCCAAGTTCATAGTCCTCAATGAGCGTGGACACCCGCGTGGTAGCCATTTCGGCCGGATTGGACAATACATGGTTAAGGAGTAGTTTGCCGGAGGTATTCGTGATACTACCATCAGACACAAATAAGATAATATCGCCTAAAGTCTGTACAGAGACAACATCGGGTGAGAACTCGGTATTGATCTTCTTCAATCCACCAAGGAAATCATGCACTAAATAGTTACTAGTACGACGGGCGGCATCGGGGGTATCGTTATGGGATTTAACGTATTCGTAGAGTTTGTAGTAATATTCCACTAAATTGTCAGTAGCCAATAAAGTTTTGGCGTCCTTGGCGGCCATCTTGTACTGACCCTTGGGGTCTGTGAGTTTCAAAAACACACTATCGGGCAATTCGGGCAACCCGGCACGAATATATTCAATAACTTCCTCCGATACTTCAATATGATCTAGCTCGGGATCAGGCATATACTTGTAATCCACTCCACCTTCCTTGGTTCTTAGTTTGAATGTATTCTTACCATCCCAACCTCTAGTCTCCTGTTCGATGACACCACCTTGATCCAATACCTTACATTGGCGTTCGAATTCGGCCTTAATCGCACCAGATACCGCGCTAGTACTGAACAAATTTTTGAT
The DNA here is from genome assembly GCA_030560865.1 of Nadsonia starkeyi-henricii. Classification (NCBI taxonomy): domain Eukaryota; kingdom Fungi; phylum Ascomycota; class Dipodascomycetes; order Dipodascales; genus Nadsonia; species Nadsonia starkeyi-henricii. The sequence continues at coordinate 16,090 of JAKTWC010000064.1, forward strand.
TTCACAACGGGTCCCCCAGTTCACAGAGACGTTGACGTCTACTCGCATGGCACCGGCTTCTAATTCACCGGAACATGCGCCAATGGCCCTAAGCAGGGACTGTAACTTTTTAACGAAAATACTGGCCGATACCGCATTAGGGAAATCCGGTTCAGTGACGATTTCAATCAGGGGCGTATTGGTACGATTAAGATCGATATGCGAGATCGCGTCAGCGGTGTAAGTGGATTTACCGGTATCCTGTTCTAATTGGACCTGCTTCAGACGGATAGAAATGGGCTTTTGGCCAATATTCTGTTCCTTACTGCCGTCATGGGGGTAAAGAACCAATTTACCGTCCAGGGCGAAGGGAGCGTAAAATTGCGTGATCTGATACCCCGCGGGCTGGTCGCCGTAGAAGTAATGCTTACGGTCGAACGAGGACACTCGCTGGATATCGCAGTCCAATGCCACGGCGGCCTTTAGCGCGAGCTTTAACGCAGACAGGTTCAAAACAGGCTGGGTACCGGGCAGGGCAGCATCGTAAAACGAGACCTTAGTATTCGGTTTAGCGTTAAACGAGGTCTCGGAGCGCGAAAACAGCTTCTCCTTGGTCAACAGCTGGGCATGAATCTCCAGCCCACACGTTAGACTGTACTTGGATGCGGTCGTCTGCCACCGACGACCCGCCGCGGCATTCGCCAGCGGGGTTCTACGCAGATTCAGGGCTCGAATCATGATAATTATGGGCAAGTCAGTCGATTAGTCTCGAGCGAGATCGCTATCAGATCAGATCAGATAAATTCCATAATGGCCGGCCAAACCCTAACCCGCTTGTCACAAACCAACGCCACACAAAAGTTGGGAGGTCTTTCGTATGATTGATTCCACAACCACCGCAATTCAGGCGCTTTCTAAGGGAAATACCGCGGATTTTGGACGATTCAACCGATGATTGACCCCGATTTACACACGCTGACCAATATCGCGCAGGATCATGTCGATATGATGATGGATATCGCCGACCCGGGCCGTCTTTTGCTGCCCGGGGGCAATCTGGGGCCGTTGCAGGACCCCCCCGATGACGACGCCGACCCGCCCGGGCGGCCCACGCGCACGCGCAAAAAGCGCCAAATTGACGATGTTTATGACGCGGACGAGGCCGTTCAGAAGTTTGAAGACGTGATTAAGCCAATTGAGCCCCCCGTACCCAAGAAGGTCGGCCGGCCGCGCAAGGTTATCAAGGAACCCATGTTGGTACGTGATGCCAGCTCCATAGTAGTGGCTGAACCATTACCCAATGATGGGTCCACTACTATAATGCCAACCCACCCGCCCGTTTTGTTAATGAACGAGGGAGCACCCGAGCTGGATCTTGAGCTGTTAAATGGCCCCGCCCCTTTTATATGTAAACATTGTCATGAGGCCTTAATTTCGAAACCGTTGCTCCAGGAACATTTGAATAATGTTCATTCGCCTACAGCATCAGCTACCATGACCTCAAAATCTACTATCCCGGGGAAGAAGAACGGGGATATATTAGTGGTTAATCGGGATGCCAATGGCCAGTTACTATGCCCGGCACCCGGATGTAATTTCTCATCCAAACAGAAAACCACTTGGCATTCGCATGTGGTATCTAAGAATCACGGGAATACCCCGATTCCCTCGATTAAAGTTAAAGTCATTCCTAAGGGTCGTGACGATACCTACAAGACTAAACCGGAAGACCAACATAAATGTGAGAAATGTGGTGAGCTCTTACCCACCCGTACCTTATTGTATGAACATAATCGATCGTTCCATGCGGCCAAAATTACAGTTTCATTATTACCAACTTCCTCAATTCCAGGTAAAGTGGCCGGTGATCGATTAATGGCGCGACGTGACGAGCGCGGATTGTTCACTTGTCCTGTGGTCGGATGTCCGTTTGAAACCAATCAATACATGTCCTGGAGATCGCACGTTCGAGCCAAGGATCATTCTGAATTCACCCATGTTTTGGAGTCGTGTATCCCCGACGGTAAACGCGATGTTTCCAAATTCCACTGCCAGCCCTGTGATAAGGTATTTGCCGATCAAAACCGATTAACGGAACATAACAAGAATTTCCACGCGCCCAAGTGTAGCGTTAAATTGACATTACGTAGTAGAATCCCGGATAGGCAAGAGGGTGATACCATGACGGCCGAAAGAGATAGTAATGGCAACATCCCCTGTCCTGTCCCCGGGTGTGACTTTTCCACCAACGCTCAAAGCACTTGGTCCACCCATGTGACTACTGCCAACCATACCGTGGACACCATAGACGATACCATGACCCCAGCCGAGGTTGTTGAGGTCAAGACGCGTGTGGCTGCGGCATTGGTTTGCAGCAAATGTGGAATCTCAGTCTCCACACGCCAACAGCTCTACGAACACACCCGAGCCTATCACTCGTCGCAAATCACCGTGACCCTGAACGAATCATCGCGAATCCCCGGCAAACGAATTGGTGATATTCTGGCTGCCGTCAGAGACCAAAATAATTTCTTCATGTGTCCTGTCCTCGGGTGTCCGTTCTCTACCATCCAGTACCAATCGTGGCGGTTCCACGTGCGGTCCGTGGATCATATGAAGTACGCGCGCGTTGACGGATCCATTCGTCCCGAGTGTGACGTGGCCATGGTCCAACATAAGGCCGAAACTAAGACATTACAATTAACTAATGGTACCTTCCGATGTGGACTCTGTGGTGTGGTGTTCCCGTCCAAGGAAGAACAGGTGATTCATCATTCCAATTATCATTCTAGATTTGTTACCGTTAAACTTACTGGTGATACCATCCCCGGTATGAAGGCTGGCGATATCGTGCGAGTCATGCGAGGCCGCGATCTTATGTTCCCCTGTCCGGCCAAGGGATGTCGGTATAAGACTGAATTGAAGGCTGAATGGTACTCACATGTAACCACGGTGCTTCATACGCCGCCTAAGAAGGGATTCAACGCAGGTGCCGAAAGTGTGAGTTTTATTGAATCTAATGGTGGTACGGTGATCCCCGCCGGGTCTGAGACCGATAAGGAGTTCTTCGTTTGTGATAAATGTGGTGAAACTTTACCCACGCGACAACATCTCTATGAACATAATCGTTCTTATCATGCGCTGAAGATTACCGTGACTTTACATTTAGGCGCCAGTATCCCCGGTAAAAAGCCCGGTGATAAAATCAGTGCCATCCGTGGCCCCACAGGTACCTTCCACTGTCCCGTTGTGGGTTGTTCATTTGAGACCGTGCAATACCAGAGTTTCCGAACTCATGTGCGGTCCAAATCGCACAAGGAATTCACTGAAGTTAATGAAGATCAATTTATTGACGATAAATTCAAGAAAAATGACCCCGATGATCTGGTGTGTCATGAATGTAACCGTGAGATGACCAGTCAGCACCAATTGAATGATCATATTCATAACTATCACGCCAAACAGGCGTCAGCGACACTGACCAATCGATCCAAGATCCCCACCCGAAAGGGCGGTGATGTTATAACGGCCGTCCGTGATGAGGAGACCGGGATGGTACGATGCCCCGTGCCTAAATGTAAATTCGAGACGGCGGCCAAGACGTCATGGCATTCCCATATTGTCAACACATCTCATGAAAAGTATCGCATCCCCGAAGGCTGTTCACGCCCGGCCGAACTCTATGATACCTGGTATATCGTGGATGACCATTATTCGTTATTGGTGTGTCATCAGTGTGGGATCGCCGTACCTTATTCGAATTTCAAGGAACACACGCAGGCGCATGGGTGGGAAATCCCCGAATTTTACGGCGGAATCACTGATAGTGGGGTGCCGTTGGTATGGGATGCGCAAAAGTTCTTGTCCGAGACAATGATCCCCGAAATGGATACGACTAATTCCAAGAAATACTACCCAGAACCCGTCAAGGGGGTGGATGTGACTACCCATATCTACTGTTATCTCTGTCGGGAGTATTTCAAACAGGATAGACAGTTTGATGATCATTTGAAGCATAAACATCCTGATACGAAGGTTGAAAAGGTCACAATGAGTTACCAACAGGTATTTGATAAGGGTAATCTCACGCGAGTCAATGATGTCGTGGCTTTTTTGGATATCAAGAAGAGTAAGAAGAAGAAGGGTACTGCTTCTTAGTTGTTTTCTGTTTTCTTAATAAGTAGTATTTATTTATTTATCTAATCTAATGTTTTTTTTATTATTATTATTATAAATTCTTGTATTGATCCCAGAAGGGATTAGCAGCTACCTCTTCCAATGGAAGCGCAACCGGGCCCACTTTACCGGTTTCGGGGTTCTTATGTAAAGTCCACAACTCTTTAACTTGTAACTGTTGGAGGTACTTTAAGGAGACTTGATAGTTGAGACCCACTTGGGCTACACCATGAGAGTCATCACTTAAACAGAACTTACCGCCTGATTCCACAATAGCTCTAGCGATCTGTTCACGAGGGTAGGGACTAGGCCAGCCCTTACGGACGGCAGCCGATGATAGTTCAAACAAGCCACCGTAGGAAGTCACGACCTCGATATTTCTCAAGATCTTTTCCCAGACAGTAGGCCATTGGGATTTGAGATCGATTTCCTTGATTTCCTCAGGGGCCATGAGCATAATGAGATCGAAATGACCCACTACGGCGGGCGTCAACGCACAGAGCATCTCGAATTGTAGATCGTAATAGGCCTCCACGAGCGCATGTTCCGGCGAGGGACCCAACCCATTCAATTCTACGGACTTGGCCATAGCGCGGTTCCAACTAGCGACATCGAAATCGATAGGAATGCCAAATACATGGTGTACCGAACCGACCGACATGTCGAATCCACCATATTGGGGATCATCCATGATCTTGCGACAGTACTCAAAGTACTTGGGGCCAATGGTCTCGGTTTCGAACCCGACCAAAAGCTCAATTTGGTCCCTGTGCTTGATCTGTAGTGCCTTAGCGTGTTTGACATACGCCTGGAATGTGGCCAGCAGATCCGCCGGTGACGTCGAGGTCTCAATTTCTTCAGGGTATAGCTCGGCTTCCTCGGTACGGGGGATATGCTCGGTCAGACAAAATTGACTGAATCCCATTTCAATGGCGCGGTCCACGACTTCATCCAGGGTATCCTTGGCATGTTGGACATATTGCCCGGAGTGAGAATGGTGAGAGTGCATTTTGGAGGTGTTTTATCTATTATTTTGAAAAGTTAATGGTATTTTGAAAAGTTAATGGTCATGTTACCAGCCTTTATCTCGGATGATACGGCTTTATGGTCGATCCAAACCTAACCCTGGGCGATTTGATGATCCCAATATGGACAAGATAATCATTCAACATAGTTTAAATATATTGAAATTATTTATTCCTGATATAACCATGACGACGCCATCAGAGAAACCGCTGATTTTGGACGAATTGATCACGGCCGATCTCAATATCTATGAACTGCTTTCACTGACCCCGCAAGCCACGCCGGGCGATATCCGTAAAGCCTATAGAAAGACGGCGCTCAAGTACCATCCTGACAAGAATCCATCGCCGGACGCTGCGCAGAAGTTTCATCTTTTGACAGTAGCGAGTGATACTTTATTGAATGAATCATTAAGAAAGGTTTACGATCAACGACTAGAGGCCAAATTAGCCAAACAGCGGAAACTGGAATCTCTGGATCGTGAGAAACGACGCATGCGGGAGGATTTAGAGCGTCGAGAGAATGAAGCCATGTTGGACCGTCGCGATGAACTGGCGGGAATCAAAAGGCATAAATCCGGGTATTCTCATTTTGAATTAGATAAATTACGCTCGGAGAGTGTGCGGCGGAAGGGGTCATTACAGACTAAAATGGATGATATCAATCAGCAAGCCAAGGAACAAAACCCCCCCGCGAGTTCACATAGTGGGCAAATCTTTGACGAAAAGGACCGTACGGTGCGGGTTAAATGGCGATTAACCTCATTAGGCTTTAAACTCACTCAAAACTCTGATCAGCTGAAATCCTACTTTAGCCAGTTTGGTGATATTGACCATATGGTAGTATTACCCATACCCGCTGATACGACTAAAAAATTGAGTACAGGGTTGATTATTTTCAAACAAATGTCATCAGCCTATAATGCTATTGGTCACGATTATAATCAAGATAACACCAATATTGGTTCAGTGATCAGGTCAGTGGAGTTTACTAATAAGCCAAAAGTTAGTAGTAGTGAGATTGACAGCCCCGTGGCGCCAGTGGATACAACGACGAAACCGGACGTATCCGATTTAAAAGCGCGTATTGCCGCTAAATTAGCCAAACTGAAGGATCAATCGGCCAAATCGTAGAATTTAAGGCCATATGGAGGAACCAAATGTAAGATAGAAATATAGATTTTAATTCATGATAATTGTTGGAGGAGCTATAAACGATCAAACGATTCTGAGACAAGTCCAGAAAAAAAGCGAAAAGTATTTTTTATAATTCATAAACTTTATTTATACAATTACAATATAGGGAATATTCTAAATAATAATTTCTTAAAAATGCGCAAGGGGGAGAGAATCGATTCAAGCAAACCCATTGAGCGCCAGATAAATTTCCTAAGGCTTACATCTACCGGCGAATCTAGGGTACAACGAACATTCTCTGACGGTGAATCTATCACACAACCAAGCGAGAATACGTTCAGTACCGAGCCCGTACCCACCGTGAGGGAAAGTACCGTACTTTCTCAAATCGAGGAACCAATAGTAGGGATCCTGAGCGATACCTTCTCTCTTGAAACCGGCTATTAACTCATCCAAGTTATCGATTCTCATTGAACCACCAACGATTTCACCGACGTTGGGCATCAACACATCGACGGATTCTGTCACACGGGGGTCATCCTTACATTTCTTCATGTAGAATGACTTAATTTCCAAGGGGAAACGAGTCAAAAGAATAGGTCTATTGATCATATCGGTCATTTTTCTTTCGGCGGCTTCGGCAATATCATCACCAAAGACAAAGGGCTTACCTTCTTCATTGGGGATATTGTGTTCGTTAAGCCAGACAATAGCGTCAGCGTAGGCCATACGCATAAAGGGACGAGCGGGGGCTTGGAAGTTAGGGTTAAGTTGCTTAACTAAAGGACCGGCAATGGGATCATTAAGAACGAAATCGACCGAGGAACAGATAACATCTTCGATATGAGCGAGGAATTGGTCAAAATCGAGGAAACCAAGTTCGGCTTCAATGTGGGTGTACTCGGAAAGATGACGACGGGTGTGCGAACGTTCAGCACGGAAGGATTCTTGAATACAGTAAACGTCACCGAGAGCGGGGACACAGGTTTCAAGGTAAAGTTGCGACGATTGGGTCAAGTAAGCCTTTTCTCCGTAATAGTCAAAGGAAAACAGAGTGGAGCCACCTTCGACTTGGGTTTGAACCATACAGGGGGGGGTAACTTCGGTAATGTGGTTGTTATCGTAGAATTTACGGAAAGAACGGAGTAAAGCGGCACGAACCTTCATGACGGCGGAAAGGGTTTCACCACGTAAGGTCAAATGACGTTGATCCAAAAGTAAAGAAGGATCGGCGTTTTCTTGGACCTTGTTGGTAATGGCATCATCTCCAGAGGGTGCTAAACCGTAAACTTCATAAAAGTCAGCGGTAAGTTCATGACCACCGGGGGCGGTTTGACCCTCAAGGACAGGGTTAATAACACCGGTAATAGAAACGGTGGATTCTAAAGTTAAAGTTTGGGTAGTGTAGGCATTAGCTAAGTCACCAGTGAGTAAACATTGGAGGAAACCGGAACCATCACGGAGAACCATAAAGGCCAACCCCTTTTGGAGTCTGAAACGATGGACCCAACCGTGAATCTTAACACGAACCCCACGGTTATCAGCAGCTTGGTGAAGCTTGATGGTCTTGGGGGCGGGGAGCGAAGTGTCTTCAACAAACACGATAGCCTTAGCGGCTTCCAACTTCTTGGCATCCTCGGCCTTTTTAGATTCGGCCAATTCAGCGGCCTTAGCAGCCTTTTCAAGCTTCTTGGCAATACCATCGGAACCCTTACGGGCCTTCTTGAGAGCCGAGGGCGAAATGGGTTCATACTTGTCTTCCTTGAAGATCTGGATAGCAGCAGTGGCCGCGGTTTCGGCACCTAAAGCGTAAAGAGCGAAGGCAGCACTTTGGTAGGGCTTGGCTTCGGAACCGTCTTGAGTGACCTCATCGGAGCCAGTGGCTTCGTTGACGTAAACGGTGACAGAGGGGGCGGCGGCGGGCTTAGCCTCGAGAGAGAGATCCGCAACTTGGGCTTCTAACGACATTGTAAGGGTTGTGTTGTTGCTTTAAGCGTAGTAGTGGAGTTGATGACTCGGAGTGGAATTATTGGAAATTTCGTGATCTGAAAATTCGTAACCCTAACCCGGCAGGGATTTCGATGACGGAATGAATGATTTGTTTACTAACGGCCACGTTTGTGTCTGTCTATATATATATATATATATATTTATGGTTCTATTCAGAACTGTTGGTTATTGTATTTATTTATTCGTCGTTGGACTGGTTGATACGAAGATATTACGCTTGTAATAATGGGTGACAGATCCAGTAAAGTTGTATATGGCCTAACAAGAGTCATAATTACTTTGTCTATCTAGTGAATAGACAGTTTCGGAATTGATTACTACAGAAATAAGATACGTGGAATTTGGCAGGAATGTGTAAAAATGAAGAGATCTGATATACTCTTATGAAGCTTGTTGACTATAATAAAATAGTCGAATGGCTACGCCTTGAGAATTGATAATTGATGGATCCTCGAGTAATTCTGATGATATATATTTAGCATATATAAAATAGATGTTAACAAATCATGAATAAATAAATAATAAATAAATAAAGTAGTGGCCAAACAACTTAGCTTCGACTACCAATAAAAGAAGAGATCAAGACCTCAGTATGATCAGGGGCTAAATCTTACTCTTCTTATTCATCCATCCAAACTCCAGCTTCTTATCCTGACCATTATCGATAATTACATTAATCACCCACACGCCGCCCTTGGTGACGGCCTCCTTGGTAACCTCCCGGATCTCCTCCGGCGAGGAAACTAATCTACCGTTGGCGCCCAACGACTCCGCTAGAACATCATATCTGGTTTCCAACGACAGGGCGGTGGAGGGCAGTTTCAATTTCTTCTCCTCCGAGTCATACAACTCGGGGCTCACACCATGGTACACGCCACTATTGTTCATGATATACACAATCATGGGCAGGTTAGATCTCACGGCAGTTTCGATTTCAATGGCCGTGAATCCGAAGGCGGAATCACCTAAAAGACAGACCACCGTTCGATCCGGTTGCGTCAGCGAGGCCGCGATAGCGTATCCCATTCCTAAACCCATGGTGGCGTTCGTGCCGGCATCTAAACGACTACGAGGGTGGATTAGCGGGAACGATGAACGCGAGATGTCCATGGTGTTGGCGCCCTCGGAGACGTATAGAGGCGGCCGCTTGTGGGTGTGCTGTGAGAGCACTTGGCGGATTATACCGTATACGGCTTGGTATTTCAAGGGCTGTTGGAGGTTTTCTTCCAGTCGTTGAGCCTTTTGAACATTCTTTTGTGTGGTGGACTTTATCACTTGGGGCAAACGGGGCGATTTCCAATGGTCCAGTCCCCGGGACAATTGTGTACAAACCAGGTTGAGGTCGCCGAGAATGGCCAATGATGGATCAGCGCGATTATCGCCCAAATCCTCCGCTGAGATATCGACCTGAATGATCTTGACATTCGGGTGGAATCGGGGCTCGGCACCGTAGTGCAAGATCCAGTTAAGTCGAGCGCCCAAGAGAAGCACCACATCGGCTTCCCTCAGGGCCTGCGAACGGGCCGTGGCCACATTGCTCTCATTATCGTCCGGGATCACCCCTTTGCCCATTGGGGTGGGCAAAAACGCCAATTGGGTCGAGGATTGTAATTTACGAATGGCGGCCTCGGCGTTGGCCTGGGCGGCGCCCTTGCCGACGATTAAAAGAGGGAATTTAGCCGATTTAATCAAATCCACCGCCTGTTGGATCCGTTGCGGGTCACCGGCGCTCACGGGGGCCCTTCCGGGGGGTTTGACCGACGACCAGTCCAGCGTTTTGGCGTCAACCGAGCCCTGAATGAAGTCAGCGGGGAGATCGACATAAGTCGGGCCGGGGACGCCAAAGTAGGATTTCCTATAGGCTCGCTCCAGTATTTCGGGCATCGTGGCAATCGACGACGGACGGGCCGCGAACTTGGTGTGGGGCGACAGGTAACTGACTTGATCGAGTTCCTGGAACGCCCCCCGCTTGACCTGGTCGCTGTCGGCGGACCCGGCCAGCACCAGCAAAGGCGTGCGATTGGCGGTGGAGTTGGCGATACCGGCCATGGCGTGAACCACGCCCGGCCCGCCCACCACCAGCAACACGCCGGGCTGCTGGGTCAGGTAGCCGTGGATCGAGGCCGCGTAGGCCGCCGACATCTCGTTGCGGAAGGCAATGAACCGGATGCCGTGGGCCTGGAGGGCGTCGGCGACTTGAATCACGGGGATCCCCACGAGGCCGTACACGGTCTTGACTCCCAGCGCCACGAGGGACTTGGCGATAACGTCGCTTCCGAGGATGGGCATTTGGGATGAGAGGGCAAAAGCAGGTTTAGCAGGTTTAGCAGGGTTGGCGATGTTGGCGATGTTGGCGATGTTGGCGATGTTGGTGGCCGGAGGTTGGTTTATATTCGCGGGCCGTGGAGTGTTATGCAGTGCGGATTGTCAGCCACAATGAGGTGAAGAACCAAGACAGGTGTCGAGTGAATAAACGAATAAATAAATAATCAGATGAACAAATAAATGAATGAATAAATAAATATATATAGATAAGACCCCCGCACTTGCAACCGCGGCACCCCCGATGACGTAATCGCGCCGTTCTTGGTGGACTTTTTTCGGTTTTGGCCGCGAATGGCACCATCACGCCGTGTCTCGGGGCGGTTTATGAGGGAGACTAGATGTATTTCAGTAAATTGTATGTTCTAATCGCCTTGATTGGCCTCGTGTGGGCCAACACGGAAACGCTCCGCGTGACCCTGGCTGAGGCCGGCTCTCAGGCCTCGGGCCACGCTCAATACACGCTCTCGCCCGACCAACCCCGGGCCAGGTTGAGCGTACGGCCGGAATTCACATTCAGTCACCGACAATTCCAATTGTCCCGCTCGTTCGCCCCGGGCGATTACGAAATTCGTATATCTTGGCCCGCGTCGTCGCCGCTCGAGTTTCAACTGGCGTTCGATGCCCCGAACCAGGTCGTGGACGTCAAGTATAGGTCGGACTATTACTCCCATATCCCCAGTCTTATGTTAGAGCCCCTGGAGGCCTCGTTTGAGATTGCGGTGGATCGAGTCGTGATGGGGCTGCCGGGGGATTTGGTGGGCGTTGTGCTGTTGGCCGTAGCGGGCGGTGGAATTGCCTGGTTGGTTAGTGGTGGGGTTTATAAGTATATTGTCAACCATTAAAGTATCCATCGAACCATCGAACGAAGTGAAATGGTTGGTTATTTACTAGTTGTTTATGCTGATTGATTGATCTGATTGATTTGATTGATCTTCCTTCAATCTCTGCTGATTGATGGTTTAATTTATGCACTCCAATATTGATTGCCAACTGAATCGTCTTGCTTTATAATGGCCTGTTAATTGACAATTAAGCTAGTTGAAAATTCACTATGTTAGCTATTGATTCCTCTCCTCCCTTGCTCATAGAACCATCCTGAGATTTCCCCTCTAAGTCCTTGTGCAAACGCCCTAGGGTCTTAAAGATAGCCTCATCCTAGTTTTTGTTGATGCTACTCTCGCTTTTCTAGGCTCGATGGTGGGTGGCTTAGTAAACTCTAGTTTAATCAATGTATATTATTCTATTTACAATTTCTATTATATACTTTCCAAGACTCAAAGCCTCATGACCAATCTAAAGACTCTATAACGGTCAAGACAATAGCTCAAAGGGTTAACAAACACAGCTACCCAAAACTCTTGGAAAGGCCGAAACATCTCTCAGGTTATCTAAACCGGTAACATAGCTAACCAATCTCTCAAATCCCATACCATATCCACCATGAGGAAAACTACCTTCCTTTCTCAGATCGATATACCACGCCAAAGTATTCATATCAATACCCTTATCTTCAATCGATTGGCATAATTTAGAGTAATCATCCTCACGCATACTACCCCCAATCAGTTCACCTAAATGGGGTAACAGAAGATCAAAACAAGCCACGGTGGGGCCCTGGGCGGGGAATTCGGGACTAGCCTTCATATAAAAGGGTTTCTCACCACTCGGGTAATGGGTGACAAACACCGGACCTTTAAAATGCTCCGCGGCGAGCCATTTCTCATGCTCAGTACGTAGACCCTCACCCCAAGTGATACCGGCCTTGAACTGACCCGTTTTCTGTTGTTGATGTTGGATAATGGCCACTGCTTCTGTGTAGGTGATTCTAGTCCACTCGGGTTGATTAATGGCATTCCAACGGTCAATAAGTTCCTGTTTATCCTGTTTGGTTCTACGGGCCGCGAGGAGATCCGCGCGGGCCTGACTTGATTCCTCTACAAGCTCACTGACGGCTGATCGAACCATACCCTCGGCCAAGTCCATGACTTGGTCTAGGTCCTCCACGAACGCAATCTCGCTTTCAATCATCCAGAATTCACTCAAATGACGTGGGGTATCACTGGGTTCGGCCCGAAAGGCCGGGGTCATGGCCCAGACCCGGGATAATGCCCCCGTGAGGGCCTCAAGGTGTAATTGTGATGATACAGTCAAATAGGCATCATGGTCCCCGAAAAACTTGGGCCCTAATTTGCCACCGCTGACTTGAAACACCTCGCCAGCGCCCTCACAGTCCGAAGAGGTTATCAAGGGTGGGTTGGTTTGGGTGAAGTCCAAGTTTTGGAAATACTGCGAGATGCGAGCCTGGGCATAGGATCGATACCTCAATACACTGGCATTGACCGCCGTACGCCAACGTAAAGTAGGGTACGCGCGAAGGTATTCCTGGGTAGAGAATTTCTTCTGTAAGGGGTATGACTCGGTGACACTTCCCACGACTTTAGCACTTTGGGCTTGTATTTCGTATTGGCCCTCACGACCGCTAATCGGCGTCAGTTTACCATGAACCCGGACACAAGATCCCATGGTCATCTGTGACGTCACCTGATCCGGGGCCAAAACAACCGCCAGAACCTCGCCCGAGGTACCGTCTTTGATATCCATAAAGGCCACGTTCTTCATCTTACGAATACTACGGATCCAACCGTTCAGGACCAAGGGTTGGTCCACCACGGGATCGGCCAGCACCTGGCGGATCGTAGTGGGCAGTCGAGCCAGTTGAGGCTTTGTGGCAAATCCCCGAGCGATGCGGCCAACGGACGGCCCGCGGATCGTTCTAACTAATCCGTTCAGCGCCATTTGTGGAAGTTGAACGAGGAAAAAAACGAAGAAATTAAGGCCTGTAATTTGTTTATCGGTATCTCCTCCGAGGCAGATCGATCCAGAAGTCCCGCTGAGTCAGCGGCGTGGCTTTCTGACTAAGCACGATCTGGCGATGTTTTTTTTTTTCGATCATCGTTTTTCGCCAAATTTCGCCAAATTTCAGCACGATTTTCCTCATTTAACCCCGAAATCTCGCCAGATTTATTAACGATGTCGTCTCCGATTGAGTCTCAGTTGGCTGCTATCTCCCTCACTGCTATTTCGCACGAGGCCCCCGCCAATAACGGTGAATGGGCTGATCTTTTGGCCGCCAAGTCGCTCGGTCACGCTTACGATCTCACCAAGGTTTTGGTATTCAAGCCCAAGACTGCCAAGAGCGCCGTCGCTGTCCCCGTTGTCCTTGTGGCCCTTAATGACACCGTGGCCCCCGCCGGTTTAATTGCCAAGCAAGTCGGTGCTAAGGATCCTCGTCTTGCCAGCGCCGATTTAGTCGCCGAGTTCTTTGATGGCCTTAGTCCCACCGCTTTGGGTCCCTTGTCCATTAACCAAGAAAACGCGTCCAAGATCAAGGTTGTTGTCGATCAAGCCCTTATTAAGTCTGAAAATAAGTTGGCCACTCATCCCTCGGCCGCTGAACAAACCGTGTTCATGTCCGGTGCTGAAATCTTGGCTTACCTTGAATCGGTTGGTGTTGAAGCCACCGTTGTTGACTTTGTCGCCTTAGCCGCCGCCCCCAAGGATGCCACCGCTGCGCCCGCCAAAAAGGAATCTACCAAGGAAAAGAAGGACGCCAAGATCGATGGTGCCGCCCTTGTGGGTATTACCGTTGATAAGGAACTCGATTTCCCCGGTTGGTACTCGCAAATCCTTACAAAGGGTGAAATGTTGGACTACTATGATGTCTCCGGTTGTTACATTATGAGACCTGCCTCTTACTTTGTTTGGGAACAAATTCAAGATTATTTTAATTTCCGTATTAAAGCCATGGGTGTTCAAAACTCTTATTTCCCTATGTTTGTGTCTAATAAGGTCTTGGAAAAGGAAAAGGATCATATTGAAGGCTTTGCTCCCGAAGTCGCCTGGGTCACCCGTGCTGGTAGCTCCGAACTTGATGAACCTATTGCCATTCGTCCTACATCAGAAACTGTTATGTACCCTTACTACGCCAAGTGGATCCGTTCTCACCGTGATTTACCCCTTAAATTGAATCAATGGAACTCCGTTGTGCGATGGGAATTCAAGCACCCTCAACCCTTTATTCGTACCCGTGAATTCCTCTGGCAAGAGGGTCATACCGCCCATTTGACCTATGAAGATGCTAACGAAGAAGTCCTTGAAATCCTGGATCATTACGCTGGTATCTACAAGGATCTTCTCGCTGTCCCCGTTGTCAAGGGTGTCAAGACTGAAAAGGAAAAATTCGCTGGTGGTCTCTTTACTACCACCTGTGAAGGTTTTATCCCCACCACCGGTCGTGGTATTCAAGGTGCTACCTCGCATTGTTTAGGTCAAAACTTCTCCAAGATGTTCAACATCAGTGTTGAAAATCCCGATGGCGCTGATAAGGAAAAGCTCTTTGCTTGGCAAAACTCTTGGGGTTTATCCACTCGTGTTATTGGTGTTTGTGTCATGGTTCACTCCGATAACAAGGGTTTGGTACTCCCCCCCCGTGTTTCTCAATTACAATCCGTTATTGTCCCCTGTGGTTTGACCGTCAAGACCACCGCTGAAGAACGTGAAGCCATTATGACCGGTGCTAAGGCCGTTGAAAAATCACTCAAGAATGCCGGTATTCGTGCCAAGGCCGATTTAAGAGATAACTACTCCCCCGGTTGGAAGTTTGCCGATTGGGAATTACGTGGTGTCCCTCTTCGTCTTGAACTCGGTCCCGCTGATCTTAAGAAGGATCAAGTCCTCGCCGTTAGACGTGATACCGGTGAAAAGATCCCTGTCGCTATTGCCGATTTGGCCACTACCGTCCCTGCTTTACTCGAAACCATTCATGATGATATGTTCAACCGTGCTAAGGCCCTGTTTGACTCTCACATTATCAAGGTCGATAACTGGAAGGAATTCGTTACGGCGCTTAATAACAAGAATGTCGTTCTTGCCCCCTGGTGTGGTGAAATGTCCTGTGAAGAAGAAATTAAGGAGAAGTCCGCCCGTAAGGATGATGGTGAAGAAGAGGAAGAAGAAGATGAAAAGGCTCCTAGTATGGGTGCCAAGTCTTTGTGTACTCCCTTTGAACAACCCGAATTAGCCCCCGGTACTATGTGTGTTTGTACTAAGAAGGCCGCCACTAAGTACACCCTCTTTGGTCGTTCTTATTAGTTTATTAGACTATGTTTATATAAAGAATATATTGTTGATTTTATGAAGATTTCCTTGAATAATTGTAGTATTTAATTCTGATATGAATTTTCTGTAGTTTGTGTTGTTTTTTTAGAAGAATTATTTGTTTTTGTTTTTTTAAGGAACAGGAAGGAAAAAAAATTCCTTTTCACTACCACAACAATGATGGCCCTCCGCGATCGACTTGAATATGGTATGATCCGCCAGATTGAATTACAACAATCGACTTATGACACTGAGATCACCATTTTAAACCAGATACCCACGGCGCTTGAACTATCTCGGCTGGTGCACTCTAATTTCCCTGTTGTGATTCGTGATCCCGAATACACTAAACAAATCCCAGCGCTTAATCCTAATTCACCTCACTTTTGGACAAAATCCTACCTCCGTGAGAAGTTAGGCTCTACGAATATTTCGGTAGCCACCACGCCCTTTGGTGATGCTGACTCCCCTATAGAATCCACCAACGGTGCAGGCGTGTTTGTACAACCTCATACGGTATCCATGCCGGCCGATCAACTGCTAGACTCCCTAAACAACAACAACGACAATGACTCAGGGCATACGGTGGTGCGGTACATGCAATCGCAGGACAACAATCTGCCTACGCAGTTTGGATTATTGGCCTCGGATGTTCCCGAATCTCTCAAAATAGTGAATGAGGCCCTGGCCGTCGAGTCCCCCGAGGCCGTCAATCTCTGGATGGGCGATAATCGTACCACGTCGAGACTCCACTGTGATCAATACGAGAATTTCTATTTCCAGGTGTCAGGCTATAAGGCCGTTTGGCTCATTGCCCCGAACGAGGTGTATTGTCTGAATGAAAAGTTTCTGACGCCGGCGCATTACGTGCCTACGGAGACGGGCGATCCGACGGGGTTTGATGTCTTGGTGGACGGTGATGATGATGGTCAAAGGTGCGGGGCTTCCAAGATTGCCGAGTCCATAGAATCACTGTCGAATTCTTCGTCTTCGTCATCGACGGCTTGTCCAAAAGTTCTGTTTCCTACAGTGAATCCGTCGGATCCAAAGACGTTTACGGAGGCTTATAAACACTGTAGGCCCTACCGTGTCCTTTTACAGCCCGGCGATTTACTCTATCTACCCGCGCTATGGTATCATCAAATGACAATTCTAGGCGATGAGGAAATCAGTGTTAGTCTCAACTACTGGTACCCTATGAATTATACAGCGCCGTTGTGGATGAAATGGGATAATCTCCGGTTACAATCGGTGCTACTCAATGGACAAGAGGATGAATCATTCTTTAGCGTGTGATATAAATGCATATATTATACAAACAAACAGGCAAGTGAATAATACCTTGGACTACCTTATGGTAGATTAAACACATATATATATATATAGATAGATATACAAAGATTGAATAGAAGAGCAAACAAAACATTAGAAACAAGGACAAAAAACAAAAACAAAATAAGAGAAATACTCCTAAGAGAATTTCCATCTATTACCACAGTTCTCACAAGTACAGAAAGTAGTCAAGGGTTCATCGGCGGATCTGGTTTGCATTTGGTAGTAAGATACCTTTTTGTGTTTACATTTACCACAAGTGAAACGATCTGTGACGGCTCTTTGTTCAACGGCACCCTGGGCGTTGAATAAGTTCTTTTTAGCCAGGGCCTCGATTTGTTCCTTTAGTTCCTCACTAGCCATTTCCTGCGGGGACATTTTTATTAACTTGGAAGGCGCGATCACACCGGAGAGTACATTGGTTCGTAAACCGGGGTTCTTGGGATCCTTAAGGTTAATAAACAAGGATCTCATTTTATTCTTGTAGTCCGGCGAAGTCTGACGGTAATTATTAATGAATACCGCACTTTCAATAGCCTTGGCGCATTCTAGGATATCCGATGGCGTGGCATGACTATCCACGGCCAACCCGTTGTATGTGACCTCAATACAGCGATTACGGACCGGATCAGCGTAAACGTCGGTGCGGACGCCATCGTTACGCGTGTTTCGGGGTTTACCGTGATTTAACGAAGACACCGCTGGGGTCTTGGCCGACGTACTGCCTTCGGGGGTAGTCGTTTCAGACGTGGTGGTGGCACCACCCGTAGTAGTGGCGGTATTAGCACTAGGGTTGGCACTAGAGGCACCGTTGGCGGCCGATTTCTTGGCCTTTTGAGCACTAACGGCGTCCTTCCATCCCTTGATCATCTTCTTGACCTTATCCACGACGGCGGGGTCCTTGTTGGTACGCATACCGTTGACGACGATACCTAGCTTGGTCTCTCGAAGCAGGGCCTCAGTGGGCTCAAACTCCGTGGCCAGCTCGTTCAGGATATCCAAAATGTCCTCGGACTTTGTGCATTTCTTCAACCGCTCGATAAGCGTCTTGATCTCCTTCACTGCTAGGGTCATTTTCTCCAAAGGGGTTTCGTGACTTCAAGAAATGTTTTCTGAAAATTAAAATTTCAGCGTTTTCGGTTGGTCCCAACGGGCTTATCGTTGGAGGTTTGGAAAATGTCACAAACTTATTTGGTGATTCTGGGCGCGCGCTTAATTCTATTTTATTTATATTTTTATTTATTTCCATTTATCTTTACTTATATTGTCAATAAACGTATAATGAACACGCCGGGACGAGTGATCTACGTGGGGTCCATCCCTTATGACCAGACCGAGGAACAGGTCCTGGATATCTTCCGCTCCGTGGGCCCCGTGGCCAACTTTCGGCTGGTATTCGATAAGGATACCGGTAAATCCAAGGGTTACGGCTTCGTCGAGTATCATGATGCGGATACGGCGGCGAGTGCGGTGCGTAATTTGAATAATTACACCATTGGCAATCGTAACATTCGCGTGGACTTTTCCCACGAGACCAGTATTGGTCCTAACGTCTTCACCTCGCGACCTAAGGATCCTAATGCCCCCGCGTCCTCCTCCGGGGTCAATATCGCTAGTCTTAATTTACCGCCAGGAATTGCCTTGCCCGCGGGTGTGTCGGCCGCGGAGGCCATTACCAGCACCCTGAGTCAGTGTTCAAGGGATACTATGCTCAAGGTTGTGACGGAGTTGCAGGCCATGGTGGTCAACAGCCCCCAGTTGGCCGTTGATCTCTTCCGAGCCTGTCCTCAGTTGTCGTATGCGCTGGTTCAGAGTTGTTTGGCCTTGGGTTTGGTGGATCCTATGTCGATATCCAACGTTGTCTTGAGAGAGGGTGAAGATGGCACAGAGTCAGAGCCTGTGATAGACCAACAGCAGCAGCAACAGCAGCAACAACAACAACCTATGAATACAAACTCTCTAGGGTCGGCTCCCGCGGGTGACGACGCTCAAAAGGCCATCATTCGTCAAGTATTGTCCTTAACAACTGAACAAATTCTGGCTTTACCCGAACAGCAGCGTATGGCTATCGAACAACTTCGGGAAAAGGTGCGTAGTGGACAGTTGTCTTTATAGTCTATTGTAAATTAATGAAATTAAAATATTATTATTATTATTATTATTATTATTATTATTATTATATGAGATTCACTGTATATACTAAAAGATCCCCCGACGGTAATTATCCCGTAATTGTAAAATAGTAGTTCTTTGATCGGCCGGCAATGAGTGAATCTGTTCATCAGTCAAATCCAAGACTTGTTTAACGATCAGGGCCTTTTGTGGATCACTCGGTAATGGTGTAGCGGGCGCCGTGGAGTAAAATGGTGCATTTTGGGCTTGTGTAGAGGGTGGCACAGTAGCTTGTTGTGCCGTTGGTACGGCTTTACTGATAACGTTAGTGTCGATAAAGCCCATCAAGAGCATAGATTGGACCAAGGCATGCGTTAATTGAGGGGGCGCGTTCCGTAGGACTTCGTGGGCCTGTTGTGGATTAGTAGCCACTAATTGTTTAAAGTTCTGTAAGGCATCCAGTAACTGTTCGGGTTCAAATGATGCTAAATTCTGAGAAACGGCATCACTGGCAACGAGTAAAGGAGGGGGGGTTGGAGTCACCGGTACTGGGGGATTAGCAGCCATAGGACCATTATTATACATTTGATTTTGATTTTGATTTTGATTTTGGTATTGATTGGGTTGGTTTTGTTGATTGGGATACTGATTCATTCGTTGTTGTTGTTGCTGTTGTTGTTGTTGTTGTTGGTATTGATTCTGTCCATATGGGTTATATCCACCCTGACCAGGCCCCTGACTTTGGTTATTATAACCCGAGGGCCCCTGGTTCATCATACCTTGCGGTTGATTCTGCTGATACGGGGGTCTATTGAACTTGGGCGGGGTCGAGGTATTCTCACGCGAGGGTGGACCAAAATTACTGCCCCCAGGAGCACTACGATCCTCCGAATAAGCCGCTCTCAAGGCTCTAGTACCTAAATGAATTTGCACGATCTTATTCAGGGCAAATGTAGCAGTGTCAATATCGCCGTACTCGGCAAACCCGTAGCCCTTGGACCGGCCGGCGGCCGGTGCATTCTTGTCGGCAATGAGATTGAACCTTTGCACGGGGGCAATTGGGTTCAGGACGTCCAGTATCTGTTCTTCGGTGAGTTCATAAGGGATATTTCCTACAAAGAGCACCCTAGTCGGCGGATGAGGTGGCGGAATCCCTGACATTTGGGGCGGTGAATCTCAGTAGTGGAGCGAATCCGATGGTGGTGGTGATGAAGTTGGAGCGCTGATTTCCTCGTTGGGATCAAAATCAAAAAGAAAATCATTTGGTCCGGGGCCGTCTTCGTTGGAGATTCAGTCATTGAAAACGTCTTTGACATACTAGATTTGCCATATATTATGATTAGAGCGGTTCGTTTAGTAAGAGTAGTGACCGTCCGCGGTCCCGCCCTGAGGCCCTCAGGTTCCCTAATGGCCTCGGCTCGCGCGGTTCGCTTCAGCTCCACCAAGAGCCCGGGTGGGGACGACGGCGACAAGAAGATTGAAACCGTGCTCAAGGAGGCCTCGGTGGATATTGCCGTAGATCCTACTACGTTGGCTACTTTCTTCGAGTCCGAGTTCTTTACGAAGATCCAAGAGACTCCCGCGGCCATTGCCAAGATTCAGTCCTTAGTGGAGTACGGCGTGGCCCAGGGCTACGTTGACCCCGCGGGTAAATCCTTAGGTCTGTTCAAGTTGTTCAAGCTAGTGACGGATAAAGAGTTCAAGAAACAAGTCGGTGAACTCCGTGATATCATGGAGAAGGAGGGGATCTCGTTGACGCCCGAAGATACCACTACGTTACTGACGCTGTTTGGTAAGAAGTAGTAGATATTGTGTTATATATTTCCTATACAATATAGATATGAGTTCAAATGGAAATCTTCCTCAACTGTCGGTAAATATTAAAGTAGTTTCATATAAAAAATTAAAATATATGGATCTCATATACGTCCTTACTTTAAATTTCTCTCTCTCGTTCTCTCCAAAAACTATTAAATTCTGGCGCGCTTCTAAGCCATATATCTCTTCATACCAGCCAAACCACCCTTGACTTCTTAACATCCTTCCTAAGAACTTGTCATGACCAGCCTTCACCACCTAATCAGATCCCCGTCTTTAAGGATATGTCGAGCTTCAGCGGTTCAAGTAAGATTCTATGCTCGTCCTCGTAGATCACAGCCCCCGACTGCCAACTCCGCCATAACCGGATCAGCGGCCACAGTACCTTCTTCATACAAAAACCCATTCGCCAATATCCCGCCGTCGTCAGCCAAACCATGGCAGGACGAAAAGCTTTTAGTTGAAGAGACCCCTAATGTAGTAGGAGGAGGAGGAACCGTGCCTCCTAAAGATGATTTGTTCTTTGCCAAATTAATTGCCGCTTCACCACACTACCGAGCCCATTTTGAACCATTCCTGTCATCTCAAGTATTTGAGAAAATACGTCAAAATGCCTTTGTGTTGGAAAAATTATACGCCTATGTGAATTACGGTCACCGAAATGGCTATATCATCCCGGACCCTACGGTGGACAGTAGTTGGCGCCAACGGATAAAATTGTGGAAATGGAGTAAAAGTAATGGGGTTTATACGGCCTATATTGAACTTTTGCGTGAAATCCACGAAGAAGGCATCGATTGCTCTGAGGATGATCTTAAATTGATCTCCAACCTGTTAGTAAACTGTGATTGATTAAATAATGAATAATATAAATTAATGCTAAGTCTAAGATATAAAAATATATAGATATATATATAATGAAAAGGTACTCTCTATATAAAGGAGTTGAAAAGGATACAAACTAAAACAGCAATTATAAAGAGCCATGCTTGAAAAGATAAGATAATAAATCAACCTTGGTAACAACGTGAACGGCCTTAATACCCTCGGAATCCTTTTCGGTAACGACGGCGGCGGAATTGTGTTCAAAGAAACGGTTCAAGGTACTAAGCGGGGTATCAGCGGTAATTTCCACAAACTTACGGTTCTTTCCACTAGACTTAATAGGGGTTTCAGTACTACCAACGGCTTCCAAGGCCTTATCTTCAAGGGACTTGTCGGAGGCCTTTAAGTTACGGAAATCCAACATAACCTTTTCAACGGGGGTTTCAATGGTGGCCTTACCGGAGGAAATAAACGAGAGTAAATTACCGAGGGTGACTAAACCGACTAATTTGCCGGTGGCGTTAGCGACGGGGATTTGGTCAAAGCCCTTTTCACGTAAGGTTTCAATGACACTCTTGACCAAGGTACCTTCCTTAACGGTAACCACGGGCTTAAGATCAAGATCTCTAATGGTAGCGCCATGGTATTGGGACTTCTTCTTGGCTTGTTCGGCGAGGGTAGCATCGTCAACAAAACTGTTGGACTTCATCCAATCGTCATCGATAAACTTGGTCAAATAAGAACGTAAGGAATCGGGACAAACAAAGACCAAGACATCATCTTCGGTCAGCGTCTTGGCGACTTCAAGGGCGGCGTAGAGCGCAGAACCGGACGAACCACCGACTAAGAGACCCTCTTCTCTGATTAAACGTCTAGAGAGTAAGAAACTTTCTCTATCCTCGGTCTTGATCCAAGAATCGATTAAAGAACGATCGAGGACGTCGGGGATGAAATCGTAACCAATACCTTCAACTTGGTAACTGGTAATATCGGTTTCGTTAAGGTTGGCGGGCACGGCCAAGATGGAACCACGGGGGTCGGCGGCAATGACCTTAATGTCGGCATTCTTATTCTTAAGGGCCTTGGCGATACCGGTAATGGTACCACCGGTACCGGCACCGGCGACTAAATGGGTGACCTTACCCTCGGTTTGTTCCCAGATTTCGAGACCGGTACCGAATTCGTGAGCCTGGGGGTTATTGGGGTTGGCGTATTGATCCAAGATGACGGCGTTGGGGATCTCTTGTTCCAAACGACGGGCGACACCGATATGGGATTCGGGGGCGTCCCAGGCGGCTTCAGTCGGGGTACGGACGATTTCAGCACCGAGGGCCTTGAGCACCGACACCTTTTCGTTGGACATCTTCTCGGGGAGGGTGATGATGGTACGGTAACCGAGCACGGCGCCGACCAGGGCAAGACCAATACCGGTGTTACCGGAGGTGGGCTCAATCAGGGTGTAGCCGGGCTTGATACGGCCTTCCTTTTCGGCCTCGAGCACCATTCTTCGCGCGATACGATCCTTGACGGACCCGCCGGCGTTGAAGTACTCACATTTGGCGTACATGGCACACTTGATGCCCAGCGACTGGGGGATCTTGTTGAGGCGCACCATGGGGGTGTTGCCAATCTGGTCGAGGATGCTATCGAGAATTTGCTGGGGCATTTTGGTCACTGGTGGGCTGTGGTCTGTGTCGGAGTAGGCTCGATAGGGGCGAAATAGGGGCGTGGACGAAGGAGGGAAAGGCGAGAAAAAGAGGGAAAAAAACAACAGAAAAGAAAAATGAAATCTCAAGCTGCATCGGCTCATCGCATCGCTTAGTCATGCGGTCAGCCGTTTAACGTTTTATTCGTCTATTATTTATATTTTATTCAATTTGTTTTATTTGTTTTATTCGTTTTATCTATTTTATGCATTTTATCGTCTGTTGGCACCCATTCCCGCTCTTCAGCGCTGTTGGCGTCGTGTTTGGTCGTGCCGTTCGTGTCTCACGCCAGCTCCGCCGTTCTTTTCATGTGAATATCGCAAACTGGTGCCGTTTTGCGAGAAATGACAATAGAATGAACGGAAATGGGAATAGGAATATATAGAATATATGAAATTGAAATAACTGAAATAAACAAATGAAATAAATGACTGAATGAATGAATAAATGAATGAGTGAGCGAGCTGGCGGTAATATCGTACCTCTCTAAGTCTAGTACAAAACGAAATCTACCACCATCCGGTTTTATCGCCCAGCCAATCGGCCGTCGAGTCAAGCCCGCTCTTGATTGATGATTCTACCTGGTCTATCTTGTTCTTGATACCACTTAGCGCCCCGTGGCCGCCCGTGTCCCCGGCAACCGTACTGTTCTGGCCACTTTTGGCCGCCCCGTAGAGGGCATCAAACGTAGAATTCACGCTGGTTTGGCCCTGACGGAGATCCCCATGATCGTCCACAAACCTATCGGTCCATCCATCAGCGAGACCCTTAATGGCAATACGATCCTTGCCGTCATTGGGTGCCGGCGTGACCCCCAACGAGTGGCAGATTAATGCATAAACGTTGACGTTCTCAAAGGGCGCGAATCGACTATCCTGATCGCCGAAAAAGGGCCCCTGGGCTAAGAACAAAGCCCGCATCAAAAATTCAGTGTTATTGTACCCGTGAACGCCCCGGGGTAGATAATCTCCCTTTAATTTATCCATGGTTTCGTGGGTGGTCACCGACCACCCGACCGAGGGGACCAACCACACTGGGGCCACTCGACTGGCATAAGGGCCATCCTTGGTACCCCCGAAATGCCATTCCTTGGGTAAATCTTCCTTCTTATATACAGACCAATTAGTGTCATTCGTAGCGGTCTCGTGGGCCTTGAGGGTATCATAAACCTGTTGGATCCCCTCACTGGACGTATCGTTCGGGCGTAAGCCAAACAGCGGCCACCCGTCAATGTGCTCCAGAGTATTAAGATCAATCATATCGTCCAGATATATCAAACGATCGTTCGACGTGGGCGCCATACCATGATCGGAAAGAATGACAACATTGGCAATATCGGTTAAATTACGATCCGAGATAGCCGTAAGTAATCTACCCACAAATGCATCGACTTCCTTCAATCCCTCTTCAAGTTCCACTCCAGACGGGCCATACAAGTGACCCAAGACATCGATAGTGGGCACATAAGCCAACATAAGCTCCGGCCGATTATTTAAATCACCCTCGTCTAACCAACTAACCAACCGTTGTGACTTATTTTCCAACGTTTCCGAAGCATTAAACCCATCCACAATCATAGGATCATAAACCCCCCAATTCACCTCACTGCCGGGCCACATATGTACCGCCGTGGTGACATCGCGTTTCTGTAGCGTTTTCCAAATGGGTTCACCACCCCACCATACGGGGTCCAAACTCTGCGCCGGTCGGGTATTATAGAACCGTTTATCCAGTTTCGGATCGTAGAATTGATTGCCCACAATACCGTGGTTATTCGGATAAAGCCCCGTGACCAAGGTCCAGTGATTAGGGAATGTAGACGAAGGGAATGACGGAACTATATAAGGTGCGCCGCCGCCCAAGGTCATAAGCTCGTGTAAATAAGGTGTCAGGGCCTCGGACACGTAATGCGGATGAAAGCCGTCTAATGAGATAACCACGGTCGAGGGATGGAAATCATGGGTACCGTTATTTAAGATAGTCTTGGGATCGGTCTTGTGTTGGTTATAAGGTGGCGGCGGCGTCGACCGTATTGGCGACGATCCCGTTAAGGTGCCGATGATGTACCCACCCATGAGTAGTATCAGCGCCAGCAAGACCCAATAGCCTCTAGCTACCTTAAGTCTCTTACGACGGTGCCGCATAGGCCTCTCGAGATCAATAATCAAATCATCTTCACAGTCGCTAGTACTACGATCGTCGTTATCGTCGTCGTCGTCGCCGTGGCGGTGAACGTCAAAGGCATCGGCCTCGTCGCGACTAGTGTATCCGTCATCATAATGGACACGTTTCGGGGGCTGCTTTTTCGACTTGGACGTCTTCCACCCACTCTTCTTCGGCGCGGCCATTCCTAACTTATCCGGGGCGCCCAGGGCGTTCAAAATCTCCTCATCGTGGCGATCCACGGCATCTAATTCGTAATCTTCCCCAATCAAGAGTCCGTCGTCGTCGGACTCTCTGGCGCGGTCTATCGAGTATCCGCCACGGCCCAGGAGGTGACTGTTGGGCATTGTCTCGTCAATATCGCCGATCGAGTGTTTAGTATATATCGAGAGAAAGCAGGCCTAGAATCAAGCCGGAAGCGCTCGTTTCGGGTGGATGTTTAGGTGTTTTGGCGATGCCGGAAAACGTCGCGGTGCTTAAATTGGGAGTTGAGTTTTGGAGATGCGTAGATACAGATACAAACGAGTCGTTTCCAGCGGTTTTGGCCTGGAATGGCGGGGGTTTATCGGTTTTAGCGGGGATTGGTGGTGGATTGTTTGAAACTGGATGGCTTTCGCAGTGGAAACTGTTTTTAGGTAATGCTTTTGCCTCTGGCGGGGGGTTTTTTAGTATTGAAAATGAATAGTTTACTAGTTTCTGTTCAGATGCACCCTGCATTGTAACCTTCAGTAATTACAAAAATGACAAATAAATATTTATAATATATAATATTATTGTATATATAAATAAATATTATATATATCAATACTGGCTTACAAAAGTTCTTCTAAATCTAATAATCCGCGCTCTTCTTCAGCGCCGTATTCCATCGAGTTATCCATCGCAGCGTCTCTGCCCACTAAATCGCTCATATCGCTATTAATCAACCTCCAAACATCTCGCTTGGTGGTCATACCCATCAGCTGACCCCGCGGGTTGGTGAAGAGCAGGTACCGGAGCCCCATGCTAGATATAGTGTCGGCCACTAACGGTAATGTGGCATGTTCCGATAGGGTGAATAATGTAGGGTCGAGGTAGGCGCGAAGATCTAGTAATGGAGTAGTCACCGGTTCTTCAATCACCGGGGGTTTACCGAAATAGCATACAGTGTTAGGGGGTAATCCGCGAGCCAGCCCAGCGGTATCGAGCGCGAATCGGAGTTGAGCTCGCGAGATAAAGCCAACTAATGTGCGGTCATGGGTAATAACAGGGAACCCCTTGACCGTGGAGGTGGTAATTAAATTTTGAAGGAAATCAATCGTCAGTGGCAGTTGTAAACCATCGGTGGTTTCACCTTGACTTTCCCGAATCACCACCAAATCGTCTAAACGGGTAAATAATTCCCTCATCTCTACCACACCCACTGGGGTATCATCATGGGCCGGTAAATAAGGGTATTCACAAAACATAATCCAAGTCTCATAAATGCCGCGCTTACCAAATGAATCGGCGACCCATTTAGCGATCATAACTCCACACATAATCGGCAACACATAGTAAAGCGCACCAGTAAGTTCAAACATAATAATGACAATAGATACCGTCATACGGGTGAGTCCACCCAGGGCTGATGCTGCACCCACCACAGCGTATACACCCGGAGTAACACATCTGGCACCACCGTCCACGGCCGTAGCACATGATCGAAACACTGGGGACATCGGGTAAGCACGATGAAAACGATCAACAATCATACCAAGCGCACGGCCCGTCATACCACCAATAGCCATTGAGGGCATCAACATACCAGCGGGGATGGCCGTACCGAACGAATAAGTCGTAAGAAGAAAGGCGATAAGGGAAGATGTGAGAAGAAGAATAATGTTTGATGTTTCATCCTCGCCACATAGAAGTGAAGAGATAGTACTCTGGACAGCCAGGGGCGATGATGAAGATGAAGATGACGATGACGAAGTAGGACACTCTTGGAATAGCGACGCTAGCAAACTCGTAGTTTGACCTCTCATAAATACATTAGGGTAATTAATAAACGCCGTTATCAATCCCAAAATTGCTACTTCCAGCACCGGTGAGGCTAAAACATAAGCAACGGCTCTAGTTAATTTAGAAATATAGGGGTTGGTTGATTCACTCATCATAGGCTTACTGGACTTTCTGGCTCTGGCGTACATCATATTAAGTACGGGGAACGCGCCACCGTACAACCCACCTAGAATTCCTAACAGCACAAAGGGGATAAACTCAAAATCATACCAGGTTCTGTCATAGACCACCTGAAATAATCCCATTTTACCGGTACGGAACGGGTCTATCATTTGTAAAGTCACCGATGCCACCATAGCACAGACAAACGAATGCCACATGGTTCTTGAGGGGAAATAATAACTAAGCTGTTCAAGCGAGAATAGTACACCACCGATTGGGGCTCCCAGAGCCACCGAAATACCAGCGGCCGCGGCCGAACTATAAATTTCACGCTTTTTAGCCTCATTATTCCGCAGAGAACTAAACTGGTTCAACAATAGTGTACTACAACAGCATGCCACATGAACCAGGGGCCCCTCCTTACCTACCCATAACCCGGCACCCCCCACCAATGCCAATCCGATGATTTTGACCACCAAGGTTCGCATACCCATAAAGTCATGAACAAAGTATCCGCCCAAAATGGCCTTGATCTCCGGGATGCCGCTAAACCGAGCCTGGGGTGCAATTCTAATGAGCAATGCTGCCGCGGTAGCTAGTATCACCGAAGCCACTATGTATATTATGTAGGATCCCACGCCCAGAGAGGACGTCCAGGGCTTCCAGTTACATTGACCACTGGAACCACCCCAACAACAGAAGGCTCGACTGAGATAATTGGCCTGGGAACAATGTCCAATTTTGATATCGGCCAGCCAGGGGGTTACGATATTAAGCATCGATGCTAATACACCCACTAGAATCCCTGTGCCCACTACCACGATCCACACTTCGCTAGAATCCCATAGACGGTGTAATCGGCCATGTAGTCCCGGTAGAGCCCTTAGTCGGCTTATACGTATGCGTTCTAGTGCGTATTCGTGGATCCAATCGATTGAGGATCCGTCTTCGTAAATGAGTGATTTCACCGGACCACTTGTTTTCTCGGTATCGTCGCCGGGGGTGGAGTGGTAAGGGTCTGTGAAGATGGTAGAATTCACGGTTTTGACTAAGTTAACCAAACTCTCTAGATTTACTGATTTCATTGGCTCGGCACTGCTCCAAAACGGCGTCTGACCATTGTGTCCATTGTCTGTCCTCGATTCGTTGTCGTTGTTGTTGTCGTTGTTGTTGTCGGAATGAGCCAAGTCAGGTAATTCCAGATCACTCGAATCGCTCAATCCCTCCATAAAATGCGACACCCGGGTTTCATCATCCTCGATATCATCCATTCCATTCCACGCGTATCCCGTATCTTCCAGTTCTATAGCATCTGTAAAAGGCCTAGAATAAGTTAGCACAAGCCCAAAGTAGTAAACGGCCCTTCGTTCAGGGCTAGCTGCGACAAGCGCAAATCCACTCACTTCTTCCCGCTGTTTGACGGGTCTGAATCGTGGCTCATTTCGCCAGGTCCTCGCAATAAATGTTTCCTCTCTATGAAACCGTCTGGCTTGCTTTCTGGCCTATTCGAACCGCACCTTCCTTAGCGTGCGGTGTCTTCAGTCGTCGTGGCGCCTGCGCGCGGCCCGGTCCTCCCATGAAAACAACTTTTCGCCCCACCGCCAACGAGACCGACGAAGAAGGATCACGACGAAGACATTCACGGTCAGGCTGGAACGGACAAGTGCTGAGAAGAGAAGAGGATCATCCCGGACTGTAACGTATATACAACAAGAGTCGTCGAGAGAGCTTCAGACGATTAAGATCAAGATGTCTGAGGAGGTGAGTATTCGTGGTGGCTGGAGTACTAAGTACTACATCGTGGATGTGATGATAATCAGAATACTAACAAATATTTCTATAGCAAGCGCGTCAAAACCCCATGTCATTGGCTTCGCTGTTGACGGACGAAACCAGTACTAATTTCAATGACAAGGTGCCGGTTGTCAAGCCGGTAGCTGAAGTTGCGCTGGATCCGCAATTGGAGTCATTGCAAGTTGGTTACAACAACAATAACAACAACAACAACAACAACAACACCAATGTGACGGGCGCGAATATTAACAATATTAATGAAACCGTTAATTCTATACAACCGCAAGAACCTAATTTACAACAACCAAGTTTTCAATCTATATCAATGAAGCCAGTGTTGACAGATAGTAGCTACCAAGACGAGAAATTACAGTATATGGCCTCTTTAAGGAAGAAAATCGGTTATGCCAAGAATTACGATGAGGTACTAGCTCGCGATCATCGCAATTTATTACAACGTGATTATACTGCTAAACTGGATGAAAGAGGTGATGTTAAGAGAGTGGTACTAACTCGCTTATTGCGTAACGAGGCTACAGCACGAGTCTTATTTGTGACTCAGGAAGCCGATCGACTACGTAAACGTCTTCAGAGAAGAGCTCAAAGATTAAAACAACAACAACAAGTCCAAACGCAATCACAATCCGAGGAAACCCCCGTGGTAGCTGATGGTGTCCGACGTCGGGTTAGTAAAAAGGAGTCAACTACAACAATAAATGGTGAGGGCGAAGACTCCACAGCCCTTTCATCCGACATTGCATCGACTGTAGATTCTACTACCACTCCGGCACCGGTTGTTAAAACACGACGCAAACGTAAGCCCAAGGTTATCGATGGTGAAGCTGTCGGTGCATCCAAGGTCAAGACTGAAGATGGTACAACGGGAGGAAAGGCCATTGGTACTACAGATGTGGCTAATGGCGAACCCGTAGT
This sequence comes from Nadsonia starkeyi-henricii, assembly GCA_030560865.1. NCBI lineage: Eukaryota > Fungi > Ascomycota > Dipodascomycetes > Dipodascales > Nadsonia > Nadsonia starkeyi-henricii. Next base: position 46,727 of record JAKTWC010000064.1, read on the forward strand.
AGTCAAACGTAAACGAAGACCCAAGGGTTCCAAGGCAGCTGATGAAAAGGCCAAATTAGAGGCCCAGGGTGAAGACAAGCCCAAGGGGCGCAAGGGGAAGGGTAAAACACGCAAACCTGCCGACGGTGAAACTGATACAACTGCGGCTGTTGATAATACCGTTGATGGTACTAATGCATCGGCTGTTACTAATGAAAAGGACGCTAAGCTCAAAACTTCTAAGCCCGTGGTTGAGGTTGAAAAGGCCCCCTCGCAGAAGGAAGTTAAGGCTATCGCTAGACTCTATGCTAATGTTTATGATGGCATTTGGAAGGATATGGCCCGTAAGGATGCTCAGCGAACTTACCGGATCGTGCAACAGGTCAATTCCGTACGCCATAGTAACGCCCGTAAGACTGCCGTACTCGCGGCCAAGGAAGCACGCCGTTGGTTGATCCGTACAAATAAGAACGTCAAGGATATTCAAGCTCGTTCAAGACGTAGTATGCGTGAAATGTTATCGTTCTGGAAACGTAACGAACGTGAAGAACGTGATTTGCGTAAACGTGCTGAACGTGAGGCGCTGGAATCAGCAAAGAAGGAAGATGAAAACCGTGAAAGTCGTCGTCAAGCTCGTAAACTTAATTTCTTGATTACTCAAACTGAATTATACAGTCATTTCATTGGTAGAAAGATCAAGACCGATGAAGCTAGTGGACTGGAACCGGCTAAGATTGCCGCTGCCGCAGCCTCAGATCCTATGGTACCTACCGTTACTGCCGATTCAACTACTACTGATATTAATTCAATGGATTTTGGTGATCATATCGATGATGACACTTTACGTCAAACGGCCATGATTAATGCTCAAATTGCAATTCAACAAACGCGTGAAAAGGCTAATCAATTTAATGGCGCGAGTCCTACTCCCACTCCTGCAACCTCCACGGGTAATATAGACTTGGATGGCGATGAATTAAATTTCCAAAACCCCACATCGCTTGGTGACTTAATCGTTTCTCAGCCTTCGATGCTTTCCTGTCAACTTAAAGAATACCAACTCAAGGGTCTTAACTGGTTGGCTAATTTATACGAACAAGGTATTAACGGTATTTTAGCCGATGAAATGGGTTTGGGTAAAACTGTACAAAGTATTTCTCTCATGGCTTATCTGGCCGAAAAACATAACATCTGGGGTCCCTTCTTAGTTATCTCGCCTGCTTCGACATTACATAATTGGCAACAGGAAATTTCTCGTTTCGTGCCAGAATTTAAGGTTTTACCTTACTGGGGTAACGGTAAAGATCGTAAGATTCTAAGAAAGTTTTGGGATCGTAAGAATGTTACTTATACTAGGGACTCGCCATTCCATGTTCTTGTCACATCTTACCAATTAGTGGTTGCCGATTCCCAATATTTTAATCGGGTTAAATGGCAGTATATGATTTTAGATGAAGCTCAGGCTATTAAGTCCTCAACTTCATCGCGATGGAAATCTTTACTATCCTTCCAATGCCGTAATAGATTATTGTTGACCGGTACCCCGATTCAAAATTCTATGCAAGAACTTTGGGCATTATTGCATTTCATTATGCCCTCGTTATTTGATTCGCATGATGAATTCAGTGAATGGTTTTCCAAGGATATTGAAAATCACGCCAAGAGTGACTCTCAACTAAATGAACAACAACTGAGGCGTCTGCATATGATCTTAAAGCCCTTTATGTTGAGAAGAGTCAAGAAGCACGTTCAATCAGAATTAGGCGAGAAGATTGAAATCGATGTCTACTGTGATTTGACTCATACCCAACGTATTCTTTACCGCGTTTTGAAATCTCAAATCAATCTTAAGGATATTCTCGAGAAGGCTACCTCCGGTAGTGATGAATCTACCCAAAGTATTATGAACTTGGTAATGCAATTCAGAAAGGTATGTAATCATCCTGATTTATTCGAACGGGCTGATGTCAAATCGGCGTTCAATTTCGCTAGATTCGGTAAATCTGCTTCTTTGATTCGTCAAGCGCAAAACCCTGAATTATCCTACAGTGCCTCCAATCCAATTGAATTCACTGTGCCTAAATTACTTTATCGTGATGGTGGTTTCCTGGATGTTCCTAATTCTGGCTCTTCCGCTGGTTTCAAGGATAAGGTGATCAACAATGACCTGAGTATTTGGACCCCCTCGTATATTCAAGAAAGCAGTCAGAAGACACATGGTTACTTACCCTTTGTTAACTCCTCTGTGAGTCAGTTACATAAAGCCGCTACTACAGGTGTTCTTGAACGTGCGCTGGATAATTATGAACTATATCCTACACCTGCTTCACGTTTGCGTGTAGTCTACGATGGTCAGGACACTGATAAATTTACCCCACAATCTCGCCAGCTGCTGATTCGTGAAACCGAAGCCGTGAATAGGCAAGAAGCTAGCCCCGTTTGGGACGATTTACTTTCGGTTGGTGAGAACTATTATAAGGATCAATATATGCATGTTCAAGAACCGGCGTTTGAACTCCGGGCAACGGCGCCTCCTATTAATTTCGCTGGTAGTGACCGTTCCTTGGTAGTCGAACAAGAGGAAACCTTATTTGATGAAGATGTTCTCAAGGCACTGTACCCAATGACACTAGACCAGGAATGGTATTTACTTCAAGAACGGCAATTATCGGTGTCGCAGTTTCCCCCTTCAAATTTATTACCTATTGCGCCTAACTCCCATGCGGGTTACAATACTATTCGAATGCCTAGTATGTCGCGATTCATTGCGTCGTCGGGTAAATTGGCGAAACTGGATCAAATGTTGCCAGAACTCAAGGCTCAGGATCATAGAGTTTTAATTTATTTCCAAATGACTAAGATGATGGATCTTATGGAAGAATACTTGACTTTCCGACAGTATAAATATTGTCGTTTGGATGGTTCTTCCAAATTATCCGAACGTCGTGATTTAGTGGACGATTGGCAGACTAAGCCTGAATTATTCATTTTCTTACTGTCCACCCGTGCCGGTGGTTTAGGTATCAATTTGACAGCGGCCGATACGGTTATCTTCTACGATTCTGATTGGAATCCTACCATTGATTCACAAGCCATGGATCGTGCGCATCGTTTGGGTCAAACTAGACAAGTCACCGTCTACCGTTTGCTTGTCAAGGGTACCATTGAAGAAAGAATGCGTGATAGAGCTAAACAGAAAATGCATGTACAACAGGTGGTTATGGAAGGTAAGGGTGCCACTATGCCTACGGCGTCCACCACGAGTTCCGCTGAGAACAAGCGTGAAATGGCACTACTATTACTGGATGATGATGCTGATGTGGATGCTGCCCTAGCCAAGCAACAGCAACAGCAACAGCAACAAGCGAACGGTAGTAAGCGGGTTAATAACACTAGTCTTAATGATTCAAAACGTCGTAAAAAGACGGATACTCAGACGGCCTCTTCTTTGGAAGATATGTACCATGATGGTGAAGGCGATTTCGCCGATGATGATTAAATTATTATAATATAATTTCATTTTTTTTTGTTTTTGTTCTCTTTTGTTTTGTTTTTTTTTCTCTGCTAATAATAATAAATAAAAATATATTTATATGATGACTCTATAAACATTTATTTCCTCTTGCTCATTTTCGTTACAGCGGCAATAAGGGCTCTAACGCCCAAACCGATACATACCAAATCGACGACTTCAACGCCAGTATCCTTGAGCTCCAACAGGTCATCCAATCTAAAGTCCACATTCAAAATAGGCTCCATGCGGTTTTTGAAATACAGCGAAATCAGAAAACTGGCCGGGGTAGGTTGGTGAATGTACATGTATAGATTAGATGAGGTGGCGGCCTGACCCGCTGTGGGCGTTGTGGGTGTTGCGGAAGGTTCAAACGCCTTATGATTAGACTGATCCCTAGTCAGGGCCAGTTCGCTGTGGTTGTTGATGGCCGGTACGCGTGATACCGGAAAACGGTGCCAGACGACAATGCCGAGGGTGGATAACTGGGTCAATGTGAATTTTTTGCTAGTTCCCTTGATAAGGCCGCTGTTGATGACATTTGAGTTTTGGTTACCAGCGGCGCGTGTGTCGGTGTATAGAGAGATATAATCATCAGCCGGGGAATAGCCACCAGGTGAAAATTGTTCAACGGAATTACGCACCCCAGTATCGGGCTTGGATAGGAAGAGGGCGTTGTTGGGGATCTTAATCTGGGGATGATTCGACGATGAGAAGATATTTAGTTTGGGTAATTTAGTATAATTTGATTTCTTCTGGTTGGCCATGGCTTCATCGATATATCGTTGTTGCAAACTGGGTTGACCTTGTTGATTGCCGCCGTTTCTAACATTACGCAGATAGCTTCGGTAAGTCTCTAATTGGGAATGTAAATATTCATTATGTTCACCAATAACTTCCAATACCTTCTCCAAGCTGACGGATTCCTCCTCCACGGTCTGTAAAAGACTACCTAATTGGGTTAATTCGTACTCGATCTCATCAACCAGTAATGCGGGGTCCTCGGATGAAGTCACCGATGTTTCCGTCATAAGAAATAATTCATTCAAGAGGTCAAGAGCCTTGATACCTCTTTTAACCAAGTTGATATCCGATGACGACGCTGCATGAGTAGCGACCGCATTGAGATCGAGGGGTCGTTGGAGAATACTATGATTGTATGGATAAGATCGAATGATGTTAATCATTAGGGTTTTGAGTTCCATGAATACCACATCGGGACGCGCCAAAGTTCTTAAAAAGGGGACCGCGGTGGGTAAGAAGGCATTATTGGGATCGAGCGTTTCTTCACTCAATGGCGAAGCCCATTTAGAGAAAAGGGGTAGAGTAATACTAGCATTATTCTGTCGGGGGACTAGCGTAGGCGCCGGTCCAAGTTCCTCTAGTAATAATGTCAGATGTGAAATATTAAAAAGACCATCATTAGGGTTGGAATCAGCGTAGCTGGTCCTTAAGATCGTGGAGATATTCGTACTCGTGGGTAGCGTTGTTTCTAATGCCTTGGCCGTACGATCAACTTCAGATTGTTTCATTTTGGGATGGTACTTTTGTAATAAGCCATGCATACCCAGGATTTCATTAAGGGTAATTCCAATCTCAATATCACGTTTAGAGAGTGCAATGTACTGGTCCATCTCTAGCGTTTCGTAGAAATCTGGTACTTCACATAGTTCATTAAGAAACTCATTAACTGAAGCCTTTCGATCTTCGATAAAATCAGTTATAATAGGTACATCCATATAAGTCTCCTTAGTGTAAGTCGGCTTATTAGCTAGATTCTGCAACATCTTGGCCACTAGGGTTAATGTACGGCGAGTGGTAGCAGGGGGTACCTTATCAATAAGCATATAAGTTTGTGGTGTAACAATAGCTGGGTTAATGAATCGTAAGAAAAAGAAAGCACCAATCAAGGAAAAAATTGGTGCATTGGGCACCTCAGGGTATTTACGTCGAGCCAATAATCGGATTTGTTTACAGATCCATCGGATACCATATGGTACTTGATCGATTGTAGCCATAATATCATCGAGGATACTTCTAGTTATATTTACCAACCGTTGCGTACGCTCGTAGATACGCGCATTGACTTCACGGTCTTGAGCTACCACTTCAGCGATAGCATCGTATGATATATTTTGTGTACCATCATTAGCGTGAATTTCTTGATAAACCTCCATTGGGTTAATTTCCAAGTTTTCTTGAGAATCGATAATCTGTGATAAATTCTTAATGAGCGCTGCGCGGATATAAGTCTGGCCGGGTCCTCGACGGGTATAGGTAGTCATCATTCTAGATACTGGGGTATTAGCTCTCAAGAGTGAAGAAAATTCTGATGTATTTTCAAACTGGTGAGCCAAGACCGATTGAAACATAGATAAGAGTAAGTTTTCTTCACGTTGTTCGTACTGATTACCGTAGATAGTAAACATTACCGTTTGTAGTAAGGAGTCAATTTCAGACATAGATACTAGCGTACATAACGAAGCAATATACTGAGGTTCACTTTGAAGCAAGAAAAACAAATTAGCGTATTTATCCTGAGTTTTCCGATGCGGGAAATAATCATCAGTATTACGTTGTGATTCGTAGCTATCACTTGCAGCATCTAAACGGGATGCCACCTCATCCTGATCAGCTACCCCCATCTTATTCTGAATTAAGAGAGCAATTCGAGCATCCAAATACCTCACATCCTTTTCCAGTAAGAAATTCTTCTTGGACTGAATACTAATTAAGGATTTCAAGGACGTTAAATGCTTTTGAGCTTGAGATAACGCGTCGGGGATATCTAAATCTGAATCCACGCCTCCCATGGACATATACATCGCTGAAGTAGAGTAACGTTTAGACTGGCGACGTTCTATTGTCATTACTAATTTATTTTCCAGTGTGATATCTAATATCTTGTTATGTTTGATGTGGACTTATTTAATGAGTCGATTTAGTGTGGTGTACGCGTATGTCAACTTGTTTCATATGAAGTTTAATCTCCTTACGGCACTAAAAACGAGGGTTTGATGGTATTTTTGACAAATTGAGACTATAGACGATCAGAGTATATCTATATACTATCTTGGTACTTTTAAATGACGCTAAATGTCGAAAATTGGTCGAAAAGCTGTAAAATGGGGGTGAGATCTCGGAGTAAGTTCACCTGAAGACCGCACCAGGGTTTGTTTACTATTTAGTTATGTGGGACGGAACCAAAAGAGACGCGGTTCGAGTCCTGATGGATGCGGGTTTTATGGACCCTAGTATTTTACTGGAGATATAAATTGAACTTGCTTAATGTATTATACTACTTTATAAAGAATTTGATTGGTTTTTGTTAAATATTGATTTTTATTAAATATTGGTTATACAGGTATCCGCTTCTTGGTAATGACATGAATCTATGGGTATACTATACCAAAGTCTAGGTTTGTAATTGATAATTTGAAATAGATCATAATAACTCAACCGACAGTAAGGATCTACACTACGGGCTCCGGTCGTAATATGAAGGATACCTTGTGTCGAATGATGTCCACGATCTCGGCTTTACCATGCTGAATCCGCTGAGTATTAAAGTTTCGACCCTGCGAATCGAATCCGTTCATTTCTCCATCTTGTCCATCTTGTCTATCTTGTCCATCTCGTCCATAATGTTCAGTTTCCTCGTTATCATCGGACTCCATCTTCATAACCCCCAGTGGCGTGAGAAGCTTCTTTACGGTGCCCTCTAATCGTTGATGGCCGTGCACTATCAGCAGCGCCTTGCCGTCCTCCTTAACGTCAAAAGAACCCACCAGAACCCTTGGAACACCGGCTTCGTCATGATCTATATCTGGAATGTGTAGAGTCCCCTGTATTTCCACTAATATCAATCCCGAGGGCGTCCTTAGAACTTGGGGCATATAGGTCTGATCTGAGGTATCGTCGGCGCTGTACCGCCTTAGTTTGATCTCTACTTGGGGCATATTTGGGTTATTATAATTTCAAAAGAACAATATGACTAACTGATAGTCGGGCGTCTTTTTTTCGTCTTTAGAATGCGATATTGCGATTGAGATTTGGTAATTTAATCACCTTTTTTAGCGGAAAATCCGAGTTTTCCACGCGTTTTAGAGTGATCTCTCTCTGGGACCAGAAATTCTAGAATTTACGTGCCTTTTGCAGCACCGATCCGTGGAGAATTATCGACAAAAAAGCCAACGACGAGGAGCGGGTTTTTTACCAGTTATCTGTTATATATAAAGTGACCGTATTATAGCTATCGTTATTTTTACTACAATTAACCTAATATTTTATTTTCATAATGGCTGCCGTGTCTCCGTATCAGCCGTCAGCGCTGGCGTTGACTAACACCACCTCCATTATCAACAACGTGGATACCGACAGTCGGACGCCTCTGTTAAGGCTGGTGTTCGCCCAGGTGATATATAAGCTTTATATTGACTCTCAAAAGGCTCAAGATTTGGCGGATGGTGATAAGAAAGCATTGATTAGGCCATTTGATCTTGTAGAATTTTGGGCGCTTAGTCCCGATAGTAGTAAAGGACGAATTGTGTCCGAGGGCGTAGCGGTAATCATGCAAGGTTTCCCTATAATTCAGGCGGCTAATGATGCTACCGCTGCCCTTTTGGCTGATGAAGCTAATTCCGACAATAATAATGATGCCAGTGGTGGTGGTAGTTTGGGATCCAATGGTGTCATAACCCCCGGGGCAGAGACGGACGCCAAAAGAGGGGCGATGGCAGCGGCGGTTAGTTCAGATTATATGGGGTCTAGGATGGATAAGCCAATCAGAGTAACAGTGGATATCTGTACTCAATTATGGAAGGACGTACTGAATATAGATGAAATGTCTACGGCGGCCAATCCGGAATTGAGTACTAGTTCTCATGCGCGGTTCAAGGCCGTGTTGGCATTACTATACAAGTCATATCGCGATTCGGTGATAAATGAAATTCGCGTCTACGAGCATGAATATACGACCCGTTTGGATGAAATTACGTCAATTGAGACCGGTACATTGAACAAGCAATTGATGCACGAAATGCAACAAATCGATGAAGATCACACGGTTACCCCTGTAAAGCAAGAGGATACAGTAAAGCGATCAATTTCCGAATTGGCTTCCGAGGACGATGGCGTGAGCAAACGGTTCAAATCCAGTGAGAGTCAATTACCGGCAGAAACGCCTCGTTCGGGTTCTGATGTGAGCTCGGGACTGAGCGAACTAGATGAAAAGGAGATTGAAGACATGGATGAGGTTGAATCCGAAGAAAAGGCCAAAAATGATAATGAAGCGGAAGTGGTGGAATCTGAAACGATAGAATCTAGTATCCCTGATATCGTCAATAAAGTTGTATCTGAGCACTTCCGTCCGGTGGAAATCACTGAATCGACTGCCGATCAAGTAATGTCCACGCCCGAACTCCCTGTCGAAGACGCTGCAGGTGTAAAATCAGAGGAAATCAAGAAAGAACAAGAGGAAATCAAAAATACTGATGTTGAGGAAGAAGAAGAAGAAGAAGAAGAGGAAGAAAAACCGGTGGTTAAGGAAAAGCCAGTGCCCATCCAGAGGGGTAGACGCGGTCGATATCCTCGCCATTTACATAAAGAAGATCTGCTTATTAATGAAGGTAAGGCCAGTAGTGTCAGTCGTGATAATTCACCAGATGGTGCTGCTTCGTTAACTTCCGCTGCGGTGACTCCTACGCCATCTAACTCTGCTGCTGTGAAACCCAATAAGCGGTTTCAGAATATGGCAAACCCCCTACTGGCCAATATTTCATCTAACCGGTCTGCTTCGTTCTTTACATCGCCGGTCAATCCTAACGATGCGCCTAATTACTATACGTTAATTCACTCGCCTACTGATTTGCGAACTATCAAGGCCATGATCAAGGACGGAAGATTACAGGATAGTTCGAGCTTAGAGCTGGAACTGTGTAAGATGTTTGCCAATGCTATCATGTATAATAGTTGGGATAGTGACGTTTGTGAATGGAGTAGGCAAATGGCTAGTGAAACCGAGAGTTTATTAGGGATTTTTAAATCGGCTGAAAGAAGAAGCTAGTGCAGTTTGTCTTAGTAGTCGAACCTTTATTATCATTTATTATATGTATCTACAAGAAAAAATAGAATAGAAACAAAAAAAAACCTCTATATATATATTTTTTTGAATCATTGTCTATTATCTATTAATATAATTTACCAAGCCTGCAATTCAATAACATTATCGTCAGTCAATTCATCGGCTAGTCGCATTCGCATGATTTCAAACATTACTAGCCCGATACTGGTACCGGGTATTGCGGTTAATAAATGGCCACGGAAGCCCGAATAAAGCCACTGGGGCCAAGTAAATTTCTTATTGGTACGTAAACGGTTAATCATAGTATAAGTGTTTCGGTAAGACTTATAGTAGAGTTTCATCGAGAGCAGCACGGTGAAGAAGGTTCTTATAGCTGATCGTCTGACTGGTTTGGCGCTGCCGGCCTTTTGATTAAGATCGGCAATATCAATGGTCTCTAATCGTTGAAGGTGAATCTTTTGTATCTTGGATAATGGATATTGGACTAAATGCAAATTAAAACTTGCCAGTATACCGGCCAGTAAGACAAAGAATGGTTTAATAACTCGTCGCTTCTTCTTGGGTGGGGTTGTGTTGTTTTGTTCACTCACTTGTTCCGGTTTAGCTTTATACCAGAAATTCACATAGTTTCTATACCATTTACCCTTTACCATTTCAAATGTCGCGAAAAACAAACCAAATCCCAGACTTTCCTTGATTACACTTATTGTGAATCCAGCAAATACACCCAGGGGGCCAATTTGTTTTATCTTTTCAATCCCGTAACGAACCATAGAGGGCGCGCCAGTGAAACGACTCTTGGCGTCCTCTACGGCCGAAGTATGTAAGATTTCATTAACGGTATATCTCGTGAAAATAGCATCCAGGGGTGCGGCCGCCAAACTCTGAACGAACCCGGCCAGACACCCGGATTTAAACGTCTGGTCAAATGTCGTATATAATCCATGATAATTGGGATCCTTAAACATAGGCAAGGATACCAGATAAGTACCGTATAGGATGGCCCCAATTGCGGAATTTGCCACTAAGGGCGGCAAGATTTGACTTGCGATCCATTTCCATCCGTGGTTTTTGACCGCGTGGGCTAGTAAGGCTGGGGATGAATGGGTACGGATCGAGTATGGCATCGTATGGTAGTCTGGGTATACAGCTCTCAGGGGTGCTAAATAATCCACACGAGCGGGCCGGAATAGTTTAACGGGCACGCGGACATAGAGTGCAAATAACTGAGAACCTAGGGCTCGTGAACCGGCCGATACGGCGGAAACCAGCTTGTTGGAGCCAGCGGATAGCTGGGGCGCATCGGCTTGAATCGGGATATGGGGGTTTAACGGTTGTGGTGTAGCCAGAACTGACGTCGGCGTTGGCGCTGGGGAAGCTTTATCTTCCTGTACCATAATTTGTCTATTTGATGTTTTTAACCTGACTTGAAGAAGGCTATTCTTAATATGAGTATTGAGTTGGGGCAAAAAAAAAGAATAAAACCAATCCTAGATGCAGTAACCCTCTATCAAATGCATATATATATATATATATATATATATATTGTTCTTACTCGAACCTAAGGAGCAAAGAGGGGAATCTTTTCGCAAGATACGGGTCAGTATAACGAAGAACGAATGGTTCGTTGAGTGATTTGGGCTAGTATTAATCTATGGATTTAGCGCCCGTTACGGATGGATCTGTGTAGAAAAGAAGCGCATTATGCGATATTCGGAATTAAACGCAGCCGCGTGTGTGAATTTTTGACAGCTTGAGCCTTTCTCCAGTTTCGAACCTGAAAACTTTCTAAAATTCCACGTCAATGGCGCGATGGAATAATTACGGCATAAACACGCAAATGCTGCATACTTCCCACCGCCGGGTAACTTTGAAAAGTTGACCGAATCGAAGATCGACAGAAATCGGTTTCGGCGAAGGAATTCGGTTGACTTTATCGTCGTTTTAGATACTTAATTATTTATTTACACCCCCCACCCACCGCAACACTACAAGCAAAATGGATCAACTTAACGGCCGTGAACAACAAGAATTCCAACAACTCGTTGAGAAGAAGCAAATGAAGGACTTCATGAGAGTAAGTATTGGCCGATGGCGCGGACCCGTAACTCCGTTCTGATCCCCTGATCATGAGGAGATAGATAACACGCTCTAAGCTTTGACCCTTTAAGGGACCAAAGTGGTGATCTTGGAAAAGCTGGAATGTCTATTGATTTCAATTTTGTTTATATTTATATTAAATACTAACCTCTCTCTTCACAGCTTTACTCTTCCCTCGTTCAAAGATGTTTCTCTGACTGTGTCAACGATTTCACCTCCGATACCCTTAACGCTAAGGAAGAATCTTGTTTACAAAAGTGTTCTGAAAAGTTCTTGAAACACAGTGAAAGAGTTGGCCAAAGATTCCAAGAACAAAATGCTGCTTTGATGCAAAAGCAACAACAAGGTCGTATGTAAGTGTAGTACAGGGGTATAAACCTATTACTACCATTATTTACTCTCTCTTATTACCTAAGTTAATATTCATGATATGTCTTTTCTCATCTTTTTGTGTGACTTTTTATATGTTTCCTGTACATAGATAAATTTCCATTTGCTATATTTCAGTATTTTCTTCCTTTCCTCCTTTCTTTTTCTCCCTTTTTTTCTTCGTTTTTTTTTTCCTAGTTACCAGACACCTTTTCATAAGCGGTCCAACCAGCTTCACGGTATCGCTTAGCTTCAACAACGGGGTCACGTCCCTTACCGTAGATACCTCTACCGACAATAATAATATCCGTACCGGTTTGAATGACTTCATCGGCGGTTCTGTATTGTTGGCCTAAACCGTCACCCTTATCGTCTAATCCGACACCGGGGGTCATAATGATCCAATCTTCCTTTTCACCAGAGGGAGGCGCGGGGATAGCACTTTGAGCAATAAATCCGAAAACAAAAGTAGGATCAGAACGAGCGATTTCAATAGTACCCGCAGTATATTCACCTTTAGCCAAAGAGCCAGTGGATGATAATTCGGCCAACATTAATAAACCACGGCCGAAATCGTTATCCTTGGGTTCAAGGTATTGGTCCCATTCGGAGGCCTCAAATTCAATCTTGTTTTGATTAGCCTTTAATCTTTCCATGGCCTCGACGGCACCTTCCTTAAGGCCTCTGACGACACCGGCACCCGTGACACCGTGAGCGTTGGTAATATCGGCCCATTCGGCAATACGGTAGACACCATCCACGTATTGATGCTTGACGGTATTACCGATATCGGCAAACTTACGATCTTCAAAGATGAGGAATCCGTGCTTTCTAGCTAACTTTTGTAAGGGCACAGCGGTGCCTTGGTATGTGAAATCAGACACGATATCAATATGGGTCTTGACAACACAGATGTAAGGGCCGATTGTATCAACTAAAGCGAGCAATTCGGCGGTCGAGGTTAAATCGACGGAAGCACAGAGGTTGGTACGCTTAGCGGCCATTAAAGACAAGAGGCGCGAGGCCAGAGGAGATTTATGGGCCTTGGCACGTTCTTCGTAGGTAGACATTTTTCTATATTATCTAGTTTAATTTCTTGCAATTCTTTAACCGCCCGTTGGTAAACCGTCCAGCGACTCTGTAGCCAGCCGTTCGTGTCAATCATTTTTTTTTTAATTCTCCCAACTGAACGCTCGCGGAACGAGTCATCAAAAATCGACTACTTTTTGTAAATTTGTAAATTAAAAAGAATTTAGATTTATTACTAAATAGAAAATATTATACAATTATGATGAAGAGTCTTCAGTCATGAATGGTCGAGTTACTAAATATACAAACGCTTAGCCAATAATAAGAAATGAACGAATTCCAGGTTAGATTTAAAGAAAATCTCAACCACCTTAACGCTTTCTCTTATTATTGGGTCTATTCTTGTTGAACCCACCTTGGGGCTTATTAGGCGTCTTAATGCCCGGTCTGCCACCTGAGGGCTTACCGCCTTGGGGCTTACCGCCGGCAGGTTTACCGTTAGGTCTGGCGTTCTTTTCCTTCTTTTGTTCAAGAGTTCTTCTTTCCTTAACCATTTGGGGCATAGCCTTAATTTCATTACGAGGGGTGCTCTTACTTCTAACACCCTTGACCACCATACCCTTATCGAGGGCTTCGCTGACTCTGACCTTTCTAACGTGGTAATCGTCACGAGCTCTATCAGCCGCCTTGGGGGCCTTGATAGTGTTATGCTTGTATTGACGACCACTGGGTAAAGCGTTGCCGTTGAAGGAGGTCTCCAGAGCACCGACCTTGTAGTCGCCGGTCTTGGAGGTCTTCTTCCATGTATCGAAAATACCGGAACGGAAAGAAGCGTGGATCTTCTGACCACTTTCGGAACGGATCCATTTCTTAGATTGGCCATCCTTGTTGGCAATAGAACCAGCGTTAATGTATTTACCCTTCTTCTTATCCCACTTCATACCTTGCTTTTGTTGGAACTCTTCACCTTCACCGGAGATATCGAAAGTAGCATTTCTAGCACCTTCAGCGAATGACGAGTCACCGCCGAGTGAGAAACCCTTTTCTTGCGATTGGTTAGGATCGTAATGTGACATATAGAAAGTAGGATCTCTGAATGACTTCTTCTTGGTGACTTCTTCGAATGTATTGAGTAAATCGGCTTCCGAGGCGGCGGCATTATCAGCGGTCTTGGCGGCTTTTTCTTCAACGGTGACCTCATCGTCATCATCTTCCTTATGTGTGATTAAATCATCAAGTTCATCACCAAAGGCCTCTCTTTCCTTAAGCTTAATTTCAGCCTTAGCTTGGGCTCTTCTCTTAACGCCGTTAACTTCCTTCCATCTACGAGCCATTAATTGGTAGCCAGTACCGGACTTGTTACCGAATTCGAAAACGGTTTCCTTTTGCTTATGTCTACCAAAGTAAGCTAATAAATCTTCCTTGGCCTTTTCGACACTAGCCCCAAATAATAAATGCTGATCATCCCATTGGGCACCCTTATTAAGAGTATCATCCTTAGTTAAAAGGGCCTTTGCACGCTTAATAGATTCAAGCGAAGCAATAGAACGGGTCTTCAAGTATAATTTTTCACCCTTAAGGGCCACATCTCTTTGACAAGAGATATCATAATCGTTCTTGATAATAGCTGCCACTTCTTCACTGTGCATTTCAAGACGATTTCTAGGGAAGGCACCCAAGACCATTCTGTCGGTATAACTAACGGGGGCATTGGGGGTCTTCATGTGATCAGCGGTCAATAACATCTTTCTACCCAAGAATAATTCAAGATCAAGGACGTAGGGGACTTCATTTTCACTAACTAAGGAGTAAGCCCAACCCTTTCTACCAGCACGGGCCGTTCTACCAACTCTATGAACGAAAACCTTGGAGGACCCAGGCAAAGAGTAGTTGACAACGTTAGCCAAAATGGGGATATCAATACCACGGGCGGCGACATCAGTTACGACTAAAATGGAGGTGTAACCACATCTGAAACGGTAAAGTTGATCCTTACGGGCCCTTTGATCTAAAGTACCGTAAATGTAAGAACAGGCATAGCCGAGCTTGTTAAGTAAACTGGTAACGTATTCGACATGATGCTTAGTGGGTGTGAAAACAATGGTAGAGTGCTCAGTGGGTAACTCATTAGGAGGGGGTAATCTCATAGAATAACGCTTAGACTTACCCTTCTTTTGAGCCCCACCTCTACCCTTATTATTATCTTCTTCTTCTTCGGATTCCATTTCGTTAAGATCAGCTTCCTTAAGGTACTTCAATTGTGCGGGGGAAGCGGGTGGGATTTGAATGATTTCTCTCAAAATGTAAGCTAAACCGGCATCACGTTCTTCACGCTTAATGGCAAAGTAAGCCATTTGTAAATTTTCTGAAATCTTAGTATCGGCATCTAATCTGACCAAAACGGGATCTTGTAAACCGGCCTTGGCGAATTCAACTAAATTCTTGGGTAAAGTAGCCGAGAATAAAAGAGTTTGTCTAGAGGGGGGTAAGGAGGCGATAATTTCGTTTAATTGTTCGGCGAAACCCATTTCGAAAAGACGATCAGCTTCATCGAAAACAACGTATTCCATACTTTTAAGATCTAACTTCATTTCAACCTTTAAATGTAAAAATCTACCAGGGGTGGCAATAATAATATCAGGATTAGACATCATGTACTTGAATTGTTCATCGAAGGAGTCACCACCCACAATAAGGGCAGTACGTAAATCAGTACCCTTACAGAAATCCTTAACAACCTTAAGGGTTTGAAGGGCCAATTCTCTACTGGGGGATAAGATAATAGCTCTAGCACCGATCTTGGCACTGTGGACCTTTAACTTTTCCAACATTGGTAAAACAAAGGCAGCGGTCTTACCGGAACCAGTTCTAGCCATACCAACTAAATCACGGCCGGAGGCAACTAAGGGGATGGTCTTACGTTGAATAGGGGTAGGGTGCTTAAAACCCTTTTTGATAATATTTCTCAACAAGAACTTGGAGAAACCCAAACCAGAGAAAGTACCAACTGAGACTTTCTTGGTAGGGGTAGCCGTGAAGTAAGCAGCGGTATCCGAATCATTGTCCGAATCACCGTCTAATTCCATAGAAGGGAAGGCTTCAACCGCGGGCTTAGCATCAGCGGCAGCCTTCTTAGCAGCCTTTTGAGCGGCCTTCTTCGCAGCCTTGCCAATAGGCACAACGGGTTCTTCTTCTTCTTCTTCAGACGAACTAATGATCTCATCCTGGACTTCGTAATCGCCGGATTCACTTTCCGAGGACGAGGAGTCGCTGTCGGCCTGTAAGCCACTGGCGAAACCGATGGACTTGGTGATATCGTATTCTTCTTCACTATCGGACATGATTAATCGTGATAAATTAAATCGAAAATAACTAACAGATAGCTAAAAACGAGGTAAAAAAATGAAAAAACGTAAAAAAATAATGTAAGAAAATGAAAAAAAAAAGTTAAAAGTCCCAAGATCACATGACCAAGATCTAAAGCGGTGGCCTGAAATCAGGATAAGCGACGGCCAGGCCTCGTTTGGACGACATTTAGCTCACTTTCGCGCAATATCGACGGTGTTTTTAGAGAGTTTCCCGAGTATTTTGCACGCTCCTGGACTCGCTATTATCTCTGGCTGGACTCTGTGTGTGTTGAATTCGACTTGCCCCATTGCATTCGCTGTCAAGTCTGCATTTATTTTGGTTGGTATCGACGTGTCTTGTCATTAATCATACCGATAACTCACGGAGAAACCGCCTAATTATTGGATAAAATACATTATTATATTATTTATTTAATTAGTTTACCGTTAAATCATGTTGGAACATCCTGTTTCAATCGATAAAATATACCTTATCCTCGCCGAATGTGCCTCGGTTTCCGGTGAAATGAGGAAAAACGCTCGTTGGGCTCAGTCAGGCGTAGCTAGTATCCTCGGTGTATCGACCGCTGGCCAAGATGAGGACGATGATAACTTAGCCGCTAGATTGGGCTTAAAGAATAGTAGAAATAATAAGACCGGTGAGCATCCTCTGATGGTTTCATTCGCTAACCTTCGTACTTCATTGTCTACTTCCTCTCCTTCCTTCCCCGTGGCATTGGATGCCATGGCTCTCTTGGAACCCTTTCTGGAAGTTATCAAGTCGCAATCTACTACAGCCCCTATAACCTTAACAGCTTTGGTATCTATATCTAAATTCTTTGCCTACAATATCGTTACCGCGGATATGGCCAACCTTACGGTAGCCATTCGTGAATTATCCCATGCTATAACCCATTGTCGCTTTGAAGCCACCGATCAGGCCGATGAAGATTCGGTTATTCTGCAAATTCTCTCCTTAATGGATGATTTAATCTGTGGTGAATTCAGTGATGGTTCTAAAATAGGTGAATTTATGTGCGATGAAAGTGTTTGTGAAATCTTAGAAACTTGTCTGAGTATGGCTTGTCAGTTAAGACGAAGTGATATCCTACGAAAGGTCGCTGAAACTAAAATGACTAAGCTTACCAGAGTTGTGGTTTCCCGGTTTTGTTCAATTGCTTCAGTTAGTGATTTAACTTTAGACGAAGGTGGTATTTTGGAATCTGACCATCATATCGATGAAGACTTACGTATGGCTGCTCCTGAATTGGGTAGTTCGTCGGTAGTTGATATCCAAATTGGTTCTACTGAATCCACTTCTGGTCAAGATGAATCAAATGCTATCATTACTGAGATTGGTAGCCCAGAGAACATTGAAACTAGTGGTGCTGCTTCTTTACCCGCTGATGTGGATGAGACTGCCCCTGCGCCATTTACTCAATATGCCTTACCTACTGTTCGAGAATTTCTTCGTGTCTTAATTTCTATTTTGGCCCCTAATCAATCTCACCAATATACTGATTCGACCCGATTATTATCATTATCTCTCTTAACCACGGCCTTTGAAGTAGCGGGGGTTCAAATTTCTAAACATGAATCGCTGTTAACTTTGACTACTAACGTATTATCCAAGCATTTGTTACAAATTATTCGATCTGATTTCAACCCTGCTATCGTAAAATCCTCTCTTAGACTATTTTCGGCTTTTATGGGTACCATGGGTGAACACTTGAAAATTCAACAGGAATTACTTCTTACCTATTTATTATCATGTCTCAACCCGACAGCTTACCTTGATCAACAAGATGGGAACTCCGGTACGTCTACTCCTCAAAAGGGTAATTCGGGTGCTCAATCCAATAATAGTGGTAATAATAATGCCAACCCTACTGGAAGTAGCCATAACCCAAATACTACTCAAGGTGCGATACGTCGTAAAGATCCAGTGATATTAGAATCTATGGTGGAGTCATTGACTTTGATTACTCGTATTCCTTCATTTTATGCCATGCTTTATGCAAATTATGACTGTGATCTTAATCGACAAGATTTATGTGTTCAGACTTTACAATTTCTGTGCACGGCCGCTGGTCCCGAATCTGCTAATTGGACTACAGCTAGTGTGCCCCCATTGTGTTTAGAGGCTGTTTTATACTTTTTACAAAACTTAGTCGATCGAATGGAGTCGGTCAGCGTTGCCGCTGAAACGGCGCAAATCCGAAGCTTAGTTGAACTTAAGGATCGAAAGAAAATTGTGATTGAGGGTGTCACGGAATTCAATAAGAACCCTAAAAAGGGTGTTCAAATGCTTATTGATTCGGGGGCTATTGAATCTGATTCTCCCGTGGATATTGTGAAGTTCTTGAGATCGTCAACAATATTGAACAAAAAGCTTTTGGGTGAATATATTTCCAAGCAACAACATATCGAAATCCTTCATTGTTTCATTGAATCGTTTGATTTCACTAATAAGCGTTTGGATGAAGCCCTTAGAGATTTACTTACTACTTTTCGTTTACCTGGTGAGTCGCAAATGATTGAAAGAATCGTTGAAAAGTTCTCAGCCGTTTACTGTCAACAGAACGGTGAAGAAAGTGGTAATGATCATCCCGATATTGCCAATGCTGATGCTGCTTTTGTGCTCTCTTATTCAGTTATTATGTTGAACACTGATTTGCATAACCCCAAGATTAAGAACCATATGACGCTGGAAAGTTACAAAAATAACTTAAAGCGCTGTAATGACAATAAGGATTTCGGTGAAGAGTACTTAAGAAATATGTATGATACTATCAAGAACCGTGAGATCGTTATGCCTGGTGAAAGAGACGATGAAGAAGGTTTCGAGTACCTTTGGAAGGCTACTGAAATTGAGCCTGCTAGTCATATTGACTACCTCAAGAATGAAGCCACTATAGCGCCCTTTGATAAACATATATTTGATCACACTTGGGTGCCTATTCTTTCAGCCTTGACCAATATTTTCTCGTCGGCCACTGAGGACCTGGTCTTCTCGCGGGTTATTGCTGGATTTGACCAGTTGACTAAGTTGGCTATTAACTATTCCACTGAGAACACTTTGGATGAAATCTTCAGAAGTCTGGCATCACTGTCGCTTATCGGCGACAAGGCTATTTTCGACCCGGCTTTAGTTCCCCTGGACAATGTGGAGATCGATCTCGGCAAAAAGGAAGGTAAGATTATTGTATCTGATCTTAGTGTTGGCGTGGGTAGTGAAGTAGGTAAACAACTAGCCACCGTGGTCTTGTTCCGTATCGCTCGATTCATTAATCATGATAACCAGGATAAGGTCCAAATCAGTCAAGGTTGGGGAGTCATGATTGTTTCCTTATTGAACCTTTACTTGAATAATTTAATCGGTGAACCCCGATTGCTCTTTCAAGAAGGTATGGCTGCCCAACCGGCTTTGGCTAAGTTGGCTCATTTGCCCGATATTAAGATTTTGGCGCCCCAATTGGTGCCAGCTAAGGATACGCCTAGTTTGTTCTCCACTCTATCATCGTTTTTGACATCATCGTCATCATCGGTCAATAGCCGCGTTGAAGAGGCTAGCGGAATCAGATATACGGATCAGATGCCTACGGATGAAGAAATTGAAGCTACTCTGTGTGCTATTGATTGTGTAAAGAATTGTGCCATTAACGAAGTCTTGAACGGTTGGTACGAGCTTTCAGGTACGCAGTTGGCGGTTTTAGTGGATAGAATGATTTTAATTGCTCAAGATTTAATTTCTCAACAACAGCAACAATTACAAAGGTTAGTGAAGGATAAAAATACCGTACAACAAGCTGATAAGAATAGTATGGATGGTTTGAGCCTTAGTGATAATAATGCGGCCATTTTCTTCCTTATGGAATTGATCACCACTTTGGCCATCAAGGACGCTAGTGAAGGCGATATGAAGTTAAAGGTAGTTGAATTTTTGAAGAAAGTAATCAGCCCTGAAGCTGAAGCTGATGCTGAAAGTGAAATCACCTTAGCGGTACAAGCGAATCAAGAACTCTATTACCGTGCTATAAACTATCTATTGGTAGTAGCTAGAAACTGTGACGATGATTGTGAGCCTATCTTGAGTTGTTTAGCGGTCACATTAAAGCAACAACAACTGCAAGAGCCCACCTCCGATAGCGAAAACAACGAATCACTCAAGGCCTCGTTAGTAATTTCTTTAGCCTCTCTAGCCGATGAGGATGCGCCTATGTGTCATGATGTTTTACAATCCAGCGATTACTGGCGAATTTTACTAGAATTAGTCAAAACGCCGGCTATTTCATCCAAGGTGTTTCAATTCGTTGAGGGTATCATTTTAGGCACACCGAAGGAATTAAACGAAAATAACTTCCAAGATGTGATTTTGGTATTGGAATCCATTGCCAAGTCGAATGAGGCGATTATCGGAAGCGAATTACAACGATCCAGTATCGATAGTGACGTTTTAGAAAAGTGCGTTAAGGCCGTACATGGTATTAATGCCATCTATACACTTCTCTCGCCGTCCGTAGTGACCTTTGATGATATTTGGATTCCTTACAGTCAAACTCTGACGACTTTAATTCTTTCTAGCAAATCTTTAGTTCGCACTCAATCGTTATTGTATTTGCAACAATCGTTATTATCGAATCAATTACAGGATATCGCGGGCTTTGAGTGGCGCGCTGTCTTTGAGCGAGTGCTCTTCCCCTGTGTGGAAAATATGCTTAAGCCTGAAATTTGGCAAACCGGGGGTAAGGGTATGGATGGTATTCGTACCAAGGTGGCCGAAATCTTATGCAAGGTGTTTTTGAAGTATATTATTGAAGTCACTGAGCAACGGGATGATGATGATTCCAATATTGATGCGACTAAGCAAGACGGTGAATACGGTAGTGAGGTCGTGGGCCTTTGGAAGACCGTGCTTAAAACCTTGGATCGCTTGGTCACCAGTGGTCAAATCGCGGGTAAAGAGAATGTTGTTGAGGGTTTAAAGAATCTACTTTTGATTATGAATTCCTCAGCTCTCTTAATTGAGCCCAAGATTACTGATTCGGTTGCTGATGGAGATGCCGATTCAGGCTCTGAAATGTGGAATTCCACATGGTTAATCATTGACAGTTTCCTCCCCGGTCTACGTGAGGATTTGTTTCCCGATAGTCAATCTCCGCGTCGAACCAATGAAGTTATGAATAGTGTTGAGGTTAACCCAGTAGCTGAATAACCCTTAAAATATATATCATAATATCTATTAGGTACATTACTAATAAATAAAATTAATTTAGACTGACCGCTATCGTATAAAAAAAAGTGAGCAAATATATCTACGCCTGAAAGGTGCAGAGCCGCAATGGAATGGGCTGTATAGATATATTTGTGCGGCGTATATCTCTGTGCGGCGTATATACGAACGACGGCTTTAGATTTCTGACGGTTAAATTCTTTTAATTATCCGGTTACGAGTCTATAATAAAACCCCACAAATTCAGTTAATTCAACTATGGGTGAAATTAACGATACCAGAAGTGAAATGGAAAAAAAAGAATTGAATATATTAATAAATATACAGATAAACCATACAAAACGTAAACTAAAAAAGATTAATCTCGATTGATACTAAAACCATTCCAAGATGATCAATAATGATTAAAAGCCGTTGTATCGCTTGTACTTAATTTCGTCAACCCACTTAATAGGGAAACACCAGAGCAAAAAGGGGGTTGTACCAAGAGCCCAGATAACCAAGTTCTTAGGAGTGTATAATTTAGTTTTGGCAAAATGCGAATTGATTTGCGGATTGTTAAGGGTTTTAGCCTCCTGTTGGATGATACGGGCTTGAGAGAAGAAACGGATAGCTGAGGTACGCATGTTAATGGTGATTGAATTGATATTGATATGAATGGTATGGAAAATAATTATAATATATCTTACGAATTTCAACGGTATTTATACTTTTGGGTTTTGGGATTTTTTCCCCACTAGTTTTGTGAATTGTATAATTCTCTTGTCCGGTTTAAATGCTCATATTGGCTGAGGCGCATTATATTGCGGCGCAATCCCGTATTTACCAGGGCTGAAATGGATCGATGCATAAATGCATAAATGAATATTATTAAAGATGTTTGAGGGGAAAAAAGTAAGAAATAAATATTTTGGAATAAATATAAGATATTGGATATATATATGTATATAAAATAGTATGCACAGGATATATAAAGTGCTGATAGTAAAATGATCAGACACGATAAAAGAGGAGAAAGGAGCGAAAGGAAGAAAAAGATGTAATAAATAAAGCACCAGGAACCAGAAAAGTCTAGAGACTCTTATTAGAGCCAAAAAGAGCGCAGAGGGGAGTTTGTTTTGTAGATTGATCTATAATAGTGATAATTTACTATGTATAGCATATGCATGAGTGAGAATTAGTACTACATTTAGTAGGGGTTGTATCTCTTGTACTTGCATTCATTGGCCCATTTAACAGCGTAACTCCAGCAAATGAACGCAGGAAGAACTGCGGCCCAAACGACAAAATTCTTTGACACACGAGAGGCTTCTTGGACAAAGATCGACTTGGACTTGGAGAGGACAGGACCTCTAGCGTGGATAGCGAAGACGCGGGCTTGAGAGAATAAGCGGACAGTGGAAGGGTGCATTGTGGTTATGTGTGTGTGGTTTGTGGTAGTGTGAACTGATGAGGAATAGAAGAAATAAACTAATCCAGGTCAGATAAATGGGGTGTATTTATATAGGTATTCGTCAGTAAAAAGATAACGCCATCAAAATCACCTTATTGAAATAATCACCTCGCCTTACTGAAATAATAAAATCACCTTATTAAAATAATAAAATCACCTTATTATCACGCTAACAATAAAGCCAGAATCATACAAAGTCACGGCAATCTCATCCCGTGTAAATGGCCTGACGCTGTGGCGCTGTCCATGAGGCGGGGCGGAACGTTGCAGGGTGGGGGGTCTGAGACAGTGTGTGGCCATGTGCGGCCATGTGTAATTGGATCTGTGAGGCAACGTCCGGGGAAGCGGGTCTGTGCGGCGCCAAATAAGGTGATTTAATCGGATTGCGGCCTTTTTAGATGGGCCAATCCGCGGCCACCGGTTGAGAGTTTTGTATATTATAGTTTGTCTCTATTGTCTTTATTGTCTTTATTGTCTTTATTATGTACGAATCTGCCAATTAGTCCAGCATCTCTTCTGCGATCTGCTGCAGCACATCGCAGTTGAACGGGGCCCATACGACTTCGGACAGCCCACCGGCCGACTGTTTGGTGATATTGGCCATGCGATGCTCCACAAACTCACCCAGGATGGTCTTGAAATTGATCTCGTTGGACACTAAGAACTCTTCGGCGCACTGTTGGTACAGACGCTTGAACTCGATGCCGTACGAGACCAAATTGGTTGCATTACTGCTACTAGTCTGCCCCCCGCCGCGTGAGGATGCCGGCTTGTCGCTCATACCATCATCCATATTCTTACTATTATTATTATTATCCTCATCGCCTTCCATCATATTTTCCAGTTGGCGGCAAACCAGCACGCGGTAAATACCCCGCGCGTTACTTGTCAAACTCTCCAATACAAACCGCACACCCTGAACCCCGTTAATGGCCCCCCCGAATCGTTCCTTACGTCCCAGCGACAATGTATCCTCTCTAAATGAGGTTTCGGTCAAATAAGGTTCAAAAGTGGTGGTATCATGCCATATGAAGTTGAACTGAGAGATCTTGGCCGCATCCCACAGTACCGGGGCTGTGATATTATCGATCGATACCACTACCCATACACCGGCCAATGAGGCTAATCGGGATAAATACATTTGAATACGTTCGGTTCTTAGTGCCGGGGCATCAATATTATGAATCATTAAAATTAATGATGGCTTTTTGCTATCACCCCCGGCTTCTCCATCTTGTGTCGCTAATACGTGCCGCACAATATAATTAAGTAAATCTTGCGGATGGCCCGGTAATTTCACATTAGGATTGGCTTCCAACAAATCCTTAAGTAAAACACTAGCCACATGATGAATAACTTCCTTGATTCGAAGTGAATCATTGTACCCGTTGATAACCAATACGGGGATCTCCGGTTGCATACGGGTCTCTATAAACTGGTGTAGTAATTTTCGTTTAGAGCCCACGCCGTAAAAAATCAAACTAAACCCCTGAGTGAGTTCGAATTGCCATTGTGTAAACATACCACTGTAAGCCGATTGTAATAGCGTACGCTCTTCTATATGCCGTTGTTTATTGATCGCCTTGATGTTGCGGATAAACTCCGGGTACTCAATCAAGGGGATTAATTCACTATTATTCATTGAATTGGTTGAAGATTTGCCCTTAACCGAGTGTTGTTCAAAATAACCCTCATAGCCATCCAAGAATAAGCCCACTATTTCACTTAGAGTCCCTTTTTCAAATTCTAGGTCAAATACCGTTTTGGAAGTAACGGGTGGAGTACCTTCAATGTCTAAATTATTACCCCCATTGCCTAATTTGAATGGACTCTGGATCGGTGTAGCGGGCGTACCACCATTTTGTTGTATTTGTGATTCGGCAATAATCTTCTCAGCTAATGCATTATCTTCGTAATCCAATTCATCAAAACTCTCGTCATCGATCCCCAGTAATCGGCGTGTGGCCTTACGACGCGCACTCATATCTAGTTCATTCTTCTTCGTATTAGTGCCGTTCATGCCCTTACCACCCAATTGAAACTTTAAGGGTGATGTAGGTCGTATTTTTGACGGTGAAGCCATCGGTGTCTTGAATGGTGAGTCGTACTTTTTTGGTGATGGCGTCAAGTTCCCCTTAATATTAGCATTGCTTCGTCGCTTGGAAGGTGTAGTGGGTAATACCCCAATACTGAATCGACCGTCGTTATCCTCATTCATGTCGGTTTGCATCTTTTGTGGGGAATTGGGCTCCGAATTCATGTCAGTCTCTCGAATGGTACATTGTCGTTTATACCGCACAGGGGTTGCCGAAATAGGGATATTCAATTTAGTCCTTTCATTTAATCCAAGTCCATTGGATTGTTCATCATCATCATTACTGTCATTATTGTCCGTGTTCTTCTCCTTTAATAAAGCTGCCACCCGCGCAGCATCTTCCTTCTTAGGACGGCCTCGTTTCCGTACGACACCAAGTTCATTTTCAAGCTCCTTCTGAAGCGCAGCTTTCTTCTCCGCTGGTGTTTCACCCGGTCCATATAATTTTGGTCGGCCCCGAGGCTTGGGTTTGCTGATCACAGTACTGGCCACCACCACATCATCATCATTATTATTATTATCATTGTCCTCTGGGATCGTTATCGCTGTTGAGTTGGTGTCAGTATTGATTGCGCTTGGTTGCTCATTAAAGACCATGTCAACTGAATTGGCATTCGCCGTATCTAAGGGTTCAGACATACTTTATTGTATAATGTTGTATTTTAGTCTCTTCTTCCAAAATGGTGATAAACAAATGTTTTGTTTTGGGACTTTCCAAACCTTCTCCCAACGCACCTTTTTTACTATTATTTTTTTCTTCCCAGGATTACATTAGTCTCTTTGGATCGCGTATTATATTACCGCTATTTACTTATATTCAATATGTTGACATTCTGCCCAAACTGTTCTAATTTATTATTTGTAAGTTCTACCTGTTCTGTTTAGTTGTTGTGTCTATTTTCTTTCCCGTGCTAACCAAATATCAGGTCACACGAGGCGACGACAGTTGTAATCGTTTTGAATGCAAAACCTGTCCCTATGAACTACCCATTTTACCTAATATGCATGTCTTTGATCGTAAGAAGATGAACCGTAAGACCGTTGATGATGTTCTCGGTGGTGACGGTGCTTGGGATAACGTTGATCAAACCCCGGCTCAGTGTCCTAAGGAATCGTGTGATGGTGAAAAGGCTTATTTCTTCCAATTACAAATTAGATCCGCTGATGAGCCTATGACTACCTTCTACAAGTGCGTGGGGTGTGGTCACCAGTGGAGAGAAAATTAATCAATTTTGGTTTCTTCTTCTTTATTATGTGTATATTTCTTTACTGGTCCCTCAAAGTCATATAACTTGATGGTCTCTGTCTATTTTATTATCAAAACTTCTCTTCGGTAAACTTGGAGTTCTGATTCTTATCTGTATATTAGTACTTTAGTTTTTTTTCTAATTTAATGCATTTTATTACCTACTGCTAGTTATCTAATGTACAACGGTTGAGAAGCTTATATGGCTCTTTAGTAAGGGGCATATCTTTCCTTCTTAAGCTTATCCAACTTTTCCTTACCAGATTTGTCCTTCTTTTCCTTCTTTTCCTTCTTTTCCTTCTTTTCCTTCTTTTCCTTCTTTTCCTTCTTTTCCTTCTTTTCCTTCTTTTCCTTACCAGATTTGTCCTTCTTTTCCTTCTTTTCCTTCTTCTCCTTCTTTTCCTTCTTCTCCTTCTTCTCCTTCTTTTCCTTCTTATCTTCCTTGACTTCCTTCTCCTCCTCCTTCTTCTTCTCCTCCTCCTTCTTCTCCTTCTTTTCCTTCTTTTCCTTCTTTTCCTTCTTTTCCTTCTTTTCCTTCTTTTCCTTCTTTTCATCAACGTCCATAACATCATCAGTGTCAATAACAGTCTTAATGTCTTCAATAACGTTGTTATTGCCTTGGAAGCTTCTCAGTAAATTATTTTCGACCTTCCAGACTCTTAATTCGCCATCTTCACCACCGGTATAGACGGCACCAAGATCACTATTGACATAAACACTTCTCACAATTTCTTCACCGTGAGCGCCTCTGAATTCAATAGACTTTTGAGTATTAACAATGAATTCATCCTTATCGGCATTAGTATTGTAATCCAAGAATCTTATAGAGGATCTTGAGTGGTTACCGATGGCCACGAAACCATCGTTTTCGTAAATATCTACCACGTATTCGCAGCCCCACTTGTCTTCATCTCTCATGTCGCCGAAATCAATAGGCTTAGATTCGGTCATATCCTCCGTAGAGAAATCACTCATATCATAAAGCGAGAAAGTTTCCATATGACTGAGAGCATAGATCTTATTCTTGTTGACACCGTTAATAAAACCGGCAGAGTGGATGGAAGAGCCGTGATTAATGGTCTGTAAAACAGCCTCATCTTCATCTTCAATAGTGATATCATAAATATTAATCAAACCATCAGTGGCACCAGATAATACCAAGTTAGAATCGGCGTTACGTTGGTTGTTCTTATCGAACTTAACGGTAGTGACATCATCGTTATGCGATTCAATATAAGCCAAGACTTGATTAGATTCGGTCTTTCTAGGATCCCAGAAAATAATACCGGAATCGACTTGCTTTAATTCAGTACCGGCCACAATCTTATTATGACGCTCACTGTAATCTAAACACAATAACGAGAACCCGTTATCGGCCTTGAACCAACTCTGAGGCGTGGAGTTCTTACCAGTTTGATTGACACGGATATCCCATAATTTGACACCATCACTACCGGAGGTAGCAACCACATTATCGTCAATAGCAATCATACCAGTCAAGGGGTTAGGGTGAGCATTGTTAATCGACCAGAGCGGGTTTTCACCAGACG
Organism: Nadsonia starkeyi-henricii; assembly: GCA_030560865.1. Taxonomy (NCBI): domain Eukaryota; kingdom Fungi; phylum Ascomycota; class Dipodascomycetes; order Dipodascales; genus Nadsonia; species Nadsonia starkeyi-henricii. The sequence continues at coordinate 74,721 of JAKTWC010000064.1, forward strand.
AGGTCTTGAATAAGGTAGGATCTAAGGGTAACAATGATAAGTTGGAAGCAGTGGTCGAAACTAACAGCGAGGGAGTGGCCAAGTTAGTGAAGGGCACTAAATGAAGAATATAATCTTTACCGAAGGAACGGGAACCAAAGGGCTGAACGGTAGTATTCATTTTTATATATAATATCAATCAAATTTCTATAAAATGTTGATAATCTTTCAGGTAGATAAACCAAAATCGAAAAAAAAAAAGTCAGAGCCTTTTGCTGCAATGCGTGCTTAGTCAGCGATGTTCGATTCACCGAGATGAAGTCTGTGATGTTTAGCTACGATATGATAAAAAGCTTTAGATTCTATATTTTTTCTCTTCTAAATTTTTGGTAATGTTGAATCATCGGTGCTATTGGTTCTATATGTGCGTATTTATATGTATATTTTATCGCCTCAATTTATGTATATGCGTGTAAGAGAGAACGATAGTCCGAGATACGGCAAATGGCCAACTCAAATATGCTATTTAGTGATCTGGGGGGCTTCTAATCGTGAAGGCTTGTCTCTGTATAAGCATCTTCTTGTTCTTCTCCAAACCTTTTCCAGCTGATTTCGGCGTGGAAGCAAAGACTATATATTAGTGAAGTTAAAGTTAGCATATATCCTAGATCAACAATCTTCCATCTATACACTTACAGGGAACACGAGAGTCAGCTCTTTCTGATTCTTGACTATTATAGCCATGTAGTATATCACTTGAAATCCCTTAAATCCCTCGTGGATGATAATGTCTACAATATCATTCACCGGAATGAAATGATCAGGCTTGGACCTCAGGGGGATCAAATATAATGGCGGTGAGGTGGATAGTTGAACGCCAAATGATTGTAATGCCATAAAAGATTCCTCTGTAAGAGATTTGAAAGTTAGTAATTAGCGAATATTATATATATATATATATATATAACTGGCATGTACTTACCCGTATACCATCGTTTGAGAACGAACAATATAGTAAACAGCCATAATAACCCTACCTTTGCCCCATCCAGTGAGCTCAAATAGCCCCAATTAGTCGTTATTTCGCCCGATATACTAGGACCTTTACTCAGTATCCTTAAGCTGCCGTCGATATGGTATGAATTCGGGTTCTGTAGCCATTTCAGGGTGATAGCAGCGGCCATTATCACGCCTATTAACTTAACACTGGCTTCCACCAGTACCGATATCCAGTTGGTATTTCTGTTGGATATGCAATACTCGACCGCCGATGGCGTACATCGCGTGAGTTCCAGTTTATAGTCCTTCGGGCTTGACATTTAATGGTATCTCACACCTTCCTTGACGCGCGCCTGAGGGAGGCCGTCCGAGATCTCGATGCGCCATGTTAAATCTCCCAGTCCGCATAGTCTGTAAGAGCGGTTGGTTCAATATGCAGTTATCCAACGGGAATTAGAAATATTAGTTAATTATTATAATATATAGAGTACAAATAAATAAATTTCAAGAATAAAAAAATGGAAATAGAGAGTTCAAGCATCATTGGTCATTGGAACGTCACCATCGGCATCCTCAGAGGCGCCATTTTCCTTAGCCTGCTGGGCCTTTCTTAGTTTAATTTCGTTCATTCTCTCCAGTAAAGATTTATTCCTCTTCTTTTTGCTGTCCTCGTTTTCACTGGCCAATAATTTCTCCTTAGAAACCATCTCACCGGGGGTTAGCATAATTCTAGTTCTAGTCTTTGCAAAGATTTGGCCCTCTTCATCGGAGTAAAGCTCAGTACCCGTCAATTGACTCCAGCTACCCTGGTATATTCTATTGCCTACTCTAAATAGGGGCTTCTCACTGTGTAAATCAACAATTTGAAGAATTGACTGCGATGAAATCGTAATATGATTACTGCTCGTCCGATTACCCTTGAAAGTGGATCGTGATAAATCCAGCGGTACGTAAACCGAAACTAATTCTTCATCATCATCCTCGGCATCTTCATCATCTTCTTCAATTGCTTCTTCGTCTTCATCTTCATCTTCCGCATGGACACCATTTTCCTTCACTAAAGCACTCATATCTAAAGGTACGGTAATAGACAGGTTACTGTTTCTACGTTCGCTTAACAGCTTACCGCCCGAAGCACGACGACGAGCATCCAGATCTTTTTCGGTTCCAACTTCATAAAGGTTTTCGAATGACCAATTCATTTCTTCTCCATTGGCTAGGAATTCAGTATAACCCTGGATTTGGCAATCCCAGTCACCGGGATTAACCCCCTCAACTTCAGGCTTTATTGTGTATTTATCCACTGAGCAAGTACCACATTTGATATTAGCCGTTTCATCGCCAATTAAGTGCCTAGCCAGGATAATCTTAGTGGCCGCGTGAGTTGTTATCAGTATTGTTTCAATTTCCGGTTGATTTTCATTAAGGTTACGGATGAACTCCTTGAAAAAGTTTCCCACACGAGTCTTGAGTTCACCGAAAGTTTCACCCTTGGGATTCGGGAACAAAGTCGGATTATACTCAACATTAATTAAATCATTGGGAAAGATATCGCTTAACGTTTCCTTACTAGCCGGAATCGGTATACCGCCCTTCCGGTCGGGTCTGTACCATTCACTAACCCCATTCTCGATAAACATTGGCAGTTTAGATTCTTCCACAAACGGTTTACATGTCTCAATACATCTCACAAACGGCGATGAATATACTCTCTGGATGGCTGGTTTGATCGTCTTCAAGTAGTCGGCTAGTTGGGCTGATTGTTCATGGCCATAAGGCTGGGCTAAAGCGATATCACCAGGAATCCCCGTGGGAAATGAAGTGCTGGCGTCATAATCGGCGACCCAATTTGCCCTGAACGCATGACGTGCAATGTATATAGTCTTTACCATCGTTTATAATGGCGTACAATGTATATGGTCTCGTGTATTTAAGATGAGACACTAGAGATATCGCGCGTGCTGAAGATGGATGTTTACCCGCATAAGAACGTCTCCGCTATTTCTCCCACTTGTAGGAGTGAAGATCCTCCACCAAGCAAGCCAGTTTGGAGGATTCCGTAGAAACCACTGTGGTTTTAAAAGGTTAGATTACATGCTACTTTATTAATAAATAAATGATAGAATTGAATTTATTGGTACTAGTTGTATTTCACTCATAAGAGAAAAATAGTGAAATATGGTTATGATTCCAGATTTCAATTAGTAGGGTAACTACATTTTGTGGTATCAAAGAAAAACAACAATGGTTATTTTACTATTATAATTATTTTTACTACAGGTTTACTTATCCTAACTGAATTTATTTTACACTTTTAAAAAAATGTTTCCTTTTGTATTTAGAGAATATAAGCATTATTAATTGTTTTTTCTAAAAATTACTAGTTCCGTAATTTTGATATTTTAAGCTTTAAAATAATTATAACATAAAGAACAATAAAATTATACTCATAAACAAAAATTAATTTAAGAAAAGATCAAACATATTTGAACTAATTAACAGGAAAACTAAAGAGAACGAAACTTTTTTTCAATAGAATTTTTATTAAGAAGTAAAAACGTATTTAAACTAATTAACAGGAAAATTAAAGAGGAAGAAGGTAGAATACGGAGGCTCTGGAAAGGTGAGTACGAAGATTCTGGATACGAGATATAAATTCAATTAACTTAAAGGATGAATGATTAAGTATCGAATCAAGGACAACCCATTTTTGTACGAAATTCAACCAAAAAAAGACCAAAATGGGCGAGGGAAGACCTGTTTCAGTGTTAAGGGATATGAAAGGCATACAACAAAACCGTTGTCTGCGGCCATATCCACTGGAAAGCACGATTTCCCGTCCGATCAATCATAGTTAAGCCAGTGAGAGCCTTCATAAGTACTACGGTGGGAGACCACGTGGGAACATAAG